>QANX01004747.1:57954-111940 GCA_003254975.1 Ochetophila trinervis
AAACATTGAAATCTAGGATGGATGAGATGATGGAGCAAATGAGGGAGATGACCATGGCCATGTCCAATACTACTAGAAGGGAAGGAACACGACCCAGGAGACAAGAAGTAATTTTTTCCTGATGAAGATGAGTATGAAGTCCAAACTGTAAAAAGAAGACCTAGGAGAGAGGAGACAAGAGGAGGAAGGGATGACAACAAAAGTTCAATTAAGATGCACATTCCGCCATTCAAGGGTAGAAGTGATGCCGAGGCATACTTGGAATGGGAAAAAAAGGTAGAGTTAATATTTGATTGTCACAATTACTCTGAGGAGAAGAAGGTTAAACTAGCCGCAGTGAAGTTCACCGACTATGCTCTAGTATGGTGGGAGCAACTTATACAATCAAGGAGGATGTATAGAGAAGATCCGATCTCAACTTGGGATGAGATGAAGAGAATTATGAGGAAGAGGTTTGTACCATCTTATTACTATAGAGAGCTTCATCAAAAGTTGCAGAGACTCACAAAAGGGTCTAGGTCCGTAGAGGAGTATTACAAAGAGATGAAGTTGGATGAGCTAAATGATAACGTAAGTGAAGTATTTATGACCGCCACAAATAACCCAGGGAGAGATGGTTTGCGAACTAGAGATATCAAGCCAACGGGTTCCGATGATGATGAAGTCTCAAATAATTCCATGAGGAGACACACATGGAGGGAGGAACCAAGGGCTAGGAGACATGAGCATAATGAAAAGAAAGTCACACTTGCACCTTTATCTCCAATGGAGGTGTATTTTGAACAATTGAAATTATTCAAAAGTTCACATGGGGATTTGGGAAGTGAGACAAATAAAAAAGTTGAGTGTAAAGGGGCCAATAGTGAAAATAATATAAATAAAGGCCTAATGGTGAGTGATTGCATTAGTAAGAAAAATAAAGAGGAAAGTGCAATAGAAAAAAGTGAGATGATTGAAAAGAAAAAGAGTTTTAATGCAAAAGAGAGAGAAGTCAGTAGTGCATTCTTAGGCTTTGTGAGGTTTCGAGAAGTTTTGCTTTGTGAAACTAACCTTAACCCCGATTTGTCTAGTGTTTTTGTCTCTTTATTGTAGGACTTTGATGAGAAATCAAAATTGCATGGAGTGCCTAGAACTATTAAATATGATAGGGATGTGGAATTTTTGAGTCCCTTTGGGAAAGTTTTATGGGATGACACGTGGAGGATATTCAAACCATTAGATTGGGTTTGGGTATATTTAAGGAAGAAAAGGTTTTTCAAACTTAAGAAGTCTAAGTTGGATGCTAGAGGCAATGGACCCTTTCAAGTGCTTGAAAGAGTAAAGGACAACGCATACAAAATCGCCCTTCAGGGTGAGTACAATGAGTCCACTATTTTTAATGTTTCTGATATTTTTCCTTTCGATATGGATTCAGATTCGAGGACGAATCTTTTTGAAGAGGAAGGGAATGATACGGGCATCATAGAGCCATATTCTACCATTGGAGCAAAAGATGATGATTTAAGCATGATGTCCAAGCAAAGAATGAAGGTGGTAATGCTGCTCGGGAGTTGCAAAGACGAAACGACGTAATTTTAGCTATTTTCGAATTACAATGGCAGTTTTGTAATTATTGCTATTTCCAGATTATAATGGCAGTTTTGTAATTATTTCTATTTTCGGATTATATTTATTTAGGGTTAGTTTTTAGCCTTAGGATTATTTTCCTAATTATTTTATGGTCTAGATTGAATCCTAACCTAACCCTAATATCTATATAAAGGGGAGGTTACTAGCTTGTTAAAAAAAAACTTTGATTATTGATTATATAGAATCTATTCTTGTTTTTAACAAGACTTGTGTGTTCCAAGTGAGGATAGTTCTTCTTCTACTTGTTGCATTTGGGAATTGATCTTCTTATCAAAGGTATTTACTTTGTGGCGAATTTCAATTTCATTCTTTGCCTTCTAATTAGTGTTGTTAGATACAATTATTATCTAGAAGTGCTATAGGGCGGGTTTTTACCTAGGGTTTGTTCCATATCATCTTGTGTGTTGGGATTACAGTTTCTTTAAGCTTGGGGTTCCGCATCACTAAATTCGCGACGAAGCAAAAAATTTGGGTCGCAATAAACTAACGGCGACCCAAACATAGTGTGTCGCCTTTATTTGAACAAAATAGCGACACAAGCATGTCGCTAAAATGTCCGTGAAATCATCTATCGCGACGCGCGATCGAAAACCATCGCGAAAAATGTGGCGCGAAGCATATTCGGCAACACAAATTCGGCAAGTGTCGCGCAAAATAAGCGCGCCAAATACATTTCGCGACAAGCATTCCGCAAGTGTCGCCGAAAATTTGCGCGCCAATTACATTTGCGACGGGCATTTGTAAAGCGTCGCGGAAAATATATGCGGCAATCACATTCAGCGACACCCATTGGAGCAGGTGTCACGAAATAGTTGCGCGCCAACACCTACCACAATTATTTCACAAATGCCAAAATAATCAATTCACACCTACCATTCTCTATCTATAAATACGTATCTATATTATGAAAGAAAATCATCTATTACTGTAAAAGAAACAATCATCAGAAAAGGAAAAAAATTATACATATGCATAAATATTCTTACATTTTTCTTTCTTCGATTTAGCTGAAACTATTTCAAAATATATGGAAATGTCAAAAAAGTTTTGACCATCTCTCCTTTTATATAATCGACCAGCTACAAATCGTCGATCCATACGCTTCAGGTACTTCACCTTCATACATATTAAAGGTTTCATTCTATCTTCTTTAAATGGGGGTGCGAAGAGGAGCGTCATCGGTGGGAGCAGCTACGAAGAACGTACGTAAGTCAAGATGCTGACTCGTACATTAATAAACTAAATTATAATATTTAATAAAATAGTTAAATTATATTGTGGTTGAAAAACTTATGTTTGCTAATTTATCGATCAGTACTTTATTTATAACATATTGAAGTACTTGTAATCAATTCATCTATTATTGTAAAAGAAATATATATGAAAAAAATAATTTATTGGCGACGCTAGCGTCGCCCATAACTTCAAATTAGTACTTCCAAATAGCTAGCCCTCCGTCGCTTAAAACTGATATACCCGAATGTATTTAATTCAACCTATATATAAACATTTAATTTGCACCTACCATTATCTATTATTGTAAAAGAAATAATATTCAGAAAAAAAAATAAACAAAATGTTATTGGCGACGTGAGCGTCGCCCATAACTTCAAATTGGCAACGCTGGTGTCGCCAATAACTTTAAACTAGCGACGCTAGTGTCACAAGAACTTTCGCTACCGTATTTAATTCCAACCTATCTACTAACATTTAATTTGCACCAACCATTATTTATCTATAATAGGCACATCCTCATGTTAACAATCCACATTTCATGATTTGTTTCTCTCTTTGACACATATATATATATATATATCTTTCTTGCCTTATATTTTGAAATAGTTTCAGCTGTTATGCCCAATTATTCAGCTGAAATTATTTCAAAATAAAAGGAAAGAATGAAATATTCTTGAACCATCGGAAAAAAAAAAAGCAACTATAGAAATATTGATCTTCTTGGTTTCATTATCTTTTAGCTGATACAATTTCAAAATATATGGAAACGATGAAATATTTATGATCTTTACTCCCTTTCAGGTTTCCGACCCACTTCAAAATGTCGTATATTCTCCTGGTAGATCACCTATCTATAAAGATCAAATATTTGATTGTCATACAGGAGGCTTCCTTGTGTAGTATCATAGAATGGCAAGGCAACAAATACTTGGACAAGGTGCGGATTTCTTCTTCTGCTCCCCTCGGTTAATTTTTCATATGTCGATCGAGATCTGCAGAATTTAATGTAAACCTGATAATGATATGCTCGAGATTCATATATATGGATAATTTATGATCTATGTAAACATGTTTGTGTAATATCAATAAAAAAATTTCATATATTTGGTCGGATATTGTTTTGTATATATAATATGTATATGTATATATTTTAGCTATATATATGAAAGATCCTTATAATTTATTCCCCCCAAAAATATAGAAAAGACAATAATATAATTAAATAATACTTAAGATATTAGGACCGTTTAAGAAGTAATTAATAAACGATCAAATAAATATAAATTAATATGTTCATTAAACAATTGATTTTACAGTAGTTGAATAAACAAGCTTAATTAATTCAATAAAAAAAATACTATTCATTAATGAAACATTTAAACTTTAATTTATATACACATGTAAAAAATAATTCATTTCATTTGTGACGTTTGCGTCGCTTGTCCAATTTAAATTCAAATGGCCTACCATTTGTCTACCAACTTGTAATGAATGCCTCATTTAATGTCCATCCACCCCTTTATAGTTGCAATAAATTATATTTATATTTTACAATTTTTTTTTAACATTGTATTTTATGTTATTAATTTAGTTTTAGTTTCTCGATTTATATATCATTTTTCCATGCGCAGAAACATTATACGAAGCTGAACACAAACTCAACCAAAGTTGCACGTTGCAAGTAAGTTTACACGTAAACTCAAATTTCATATTATTTAAACGTTTAATACGTAATATTGCTGCATACTTGTGTTTTTGTTTTGTAATATTTTATTCTCGTTTGTTTTTTTGGTTACTTTCATATGCTGATGCAATACAAAGATTACTGCATTGGTTACTCAAATAATATTTTGTCGAATGGATAAGTCATGGATATATTCGGATAGACGATCCACACGTTTTGCCAAAGGTGTGGACGAATTTTTAGAATTTGCGGCGAAAAATGTAAGTGATCGTAATGCCGTTCCGTGTCCTTGCATGAAATGTGGCAATATTACATTGCATTCTACGAAGGGCATAAAAGGTCACATATATTTGATGGATTCGATAGCAATTATAGGCAATGTGTGACGACCCGGATCTAGAGCTAGAGTAAGTGTGGCCGGGTGCAAGGGCACTGGCAGGCTACCTTACTGGCATAGCAAGAGTAAGTGTGGGCGGGTGCGAGGCACTGGCAGGCTACCTTACTGGCAGAGATCGGTGTCCAATCCCACATCGCCCAGGTGTGGAAGGGGGTCATGTGGTAATGGTTCAAATGTAAAGTGAGCACTCTCTTAATAACCAAGGCCTTTTCAGAGCGTTTGGCTTCAGAGTTGGAAGAACTTTGGGGTTAAACGTGCTCTAGTGGGAGCATTCCTAGGATGGGTGACCCCCTGGGAAGTCTGACCAAAAACTCCATACCGTCTGCAGTGCGGTGGCTAAATTGGAGACAATATTGGTTGGAGAGAGAGTGTGGTGTTACAAATGGTATCAGAGCCTGTACCCGGCCGGAAATGTGCCACGAGGACGCTGGGCCCCAAAGGGGGTGGATTGTGATGATCCGGATCTAGAGCTAGAGTAAGTGTGGGCGGGTGTAGGGGGCACTGACAGGCTACCTTACTGGCAGAGATCGGTGTCCAATCCCACATCGCCCGGGTGTGGAAAAGGGGTCATGTGGTAATGGTTCAAATGTAAAGTAAGCACTCTCTTAACAACCAAGGCTTTTTCATAGCGTTTGGCTTCAGAGTTGGAAGAACTCTGGGGTTAAGCGTGCTCCAGTGGGAGCATTCCTAGGATGGGTGACCCCCTAGGAAGTCTGACCACACTCTCTCTCCAACCAATATTGTCTCCAATTTAACCACCGCACTTCAGATGGTATGGAGTTTTTGGTCAGACTTCCCAGGGGTCACCCATCCTAGGAATGCTCCCACTGGAGCACGCTTAACCCCAGAGTTCTTCCAACTCTGAAGCCAAACGCTCTGAAAAGGCCTTGGTTATTCAGAGAGTGCTTACTTTACATTTGAACCATTACCACATGACCCCTTCCACACCCAGGCGATGTGGGATTGGACACCAATCTTTGCCAGTAAGGTAGCCTGCCAGTGCCCCCTACACCCGCCCACACTTACCCTGGCTCTTGGAACCAATCTCTGTCAGTAAGGTAGCCTGCCAGTACCCCCCTACACTCGCCCACACTTACCTTGGCTCCGGATCCTGGTCGTCTCACCACACTCTCTCTCCAACCAATATTGTCTCCACTTTAGCCACCGCACTTTAGACGGTATGGAGTTTTTGGTCAGACTTCCCAGGGGGTCACCCATCCTAGGAATGCTCCCACTGGAGCACGCTTAACCCCAGAGTTCTTCCAACTCTGAAGCCAAACGCTCTGAAAAGGCCTTGGTTATTAAGAAAGTGCTTACTTTACATTTGAACCATTACCACATGACCCCTTCCACACCCGGGCGATGTAGGATTGGACACCAATCTTTGCCAGTAAGGTAGCCTGCCAGTGACCCCTACACCCGCCCACACTTACCTTGGCTCCGGATCGTGGTCGTCACATTGCTTAATATTCTAGGTAGAACGAAAGATGGAATGAATGCGAGGCTGGATTTAGTGGATATGGGCCTTCGGCTTGAATTGGCCCCGTCGTTACATGGATCACGAACTTTTTTGCCTCCTGCATGTTATACGTTATCCAAACAAGAGAAACATAAATTTTTTCGTTGTTTGGCAGAGCTAAAAGTTTCTGATGGTTATTCATCAAATTTTCGTAATATTGTGAGAATGGATGACTTGAAGCTTGTAGGGATCAAGTCCCATGATAATCACACGTTAATGCAGCAACTATTGCCTCTTGCAATATGTCTGGTGCTTCCTACAAACATGCAAGCTGCAATTGCTAGATTTTGTTTTTTCTTTAATTCAATATGTAAAAAATCAATCGAGACTGCATCCCTTGATGCCATACATAGTGATCTTGTGAGGACATTGTGCATGCTGGAAAAGTTCTTTCCACCATCCTTTTTTGATGTAATGGTTCATTTAACTGTGCACCGTGTTCGAGAAGTTCGATTGTGTGGACCAGTGCATTTCAGATGGACGTACCCATTTGGAGGATGGTCAACTTGGAGGGCTCAATCACTCGTTCCACGGTACCAATTTCCATTAAAACCTGGAACGATGTGTCTCTAGCATTGAAAGATAACCTATGGCAAGAATTAAAGGTAATATACCATGGCATATATAACCCTAAACCCGAATTACATTATAGAGTTATTTACTAAATGCTACATTGATGTTGTTATAGGGTTATTCGAAGAAAGATGACTCTCATAAGGACTAGACTCTTAGAAGTTGCGCTGGGAAGTGGATGAGGTTTAAGCACAAACTGTTTGAGACGTATGTGACCCCATAATTGAAAGACCTCCAGCTATTCAAGCACCCACCAACTGACAAGTATTCTTTCATCATACAAGAAGACTGGGATTTATTTCTTAGCCACAAGCTTCTTTTGTCCATCTAAGTCCGCCTTCTTTTGTCCATCTAAGTTAGCAAGTTCACTCAAAGGTAAAGGCATCAAATCTAATACAGTTAAAGGATTAAAGCCATATACAATCTCAAATGGTGAAAATCCAGTTGAAGAATGAATAGTACGGTTATAAGCAAATTCAAGAAAAGGCAAACAATCTTCCCAAG
Source organism: Ochetophila trinervis (assembly GCA_003254975.1). Classification (NCBI taxonomy): domain Eukaryota; kingdom Viridiplantae; phylum Streptophyta; class Magnoliopsida; order Rosales; family Rhamnaceae; genus Ochetophila; species Ochetophila trinervis. The sequence goes on from QANX01004747.1 coordinate 65,497, forward strand.
ATTTTAAGTTTTTACCAACTACAGAACGCAGTAAAGCACCTAAAGTTCTATTCACCACTTCCGTTTGTCCATCGGTTTGTGCATGACAAGTAGTAGAATACAAAAGCTTAGTACCCAACTTTCCCCACAAAACTTTCCAAAAGTGACTCAAGAACTTGACATCTCTATCCGAGACTATTGTCCTAGGTACCCCATGCAATCTCACTACATCTCTAAAGAATAAGTCAGCTATATTTGTTGCATCATCAGTTTTATGGCAAGCAATGAAGTGCGCCATTTTACTAAATCTATCCACAACAACAAATATACTATCACGACCCTTCCTAGTTCTCGGCAACCCAAGAACAAAATCCATGGAGATATCAACCCATGGTTCCGTTGGCACAGGAAGAGGGGTGTACAAACCATGTGGCATAGACCTAGATTTAGCCTGTCTACATGCAATACATTTAGCACATATTTTTTCAACATCCCTACGCATGTGTGGCCAAAAGAAATGTTCAGATAAAATATCTAAGGTCTTATGCACACCAAAATGCCCATGAGACCACCACTATGTGACTCTCTAACAAGCAATTCTCTAATCGAACAATTGGGCACGCATATCCTATGTCCACAAAACAGAAATCATTCATGTTTATAGAATTTATGAAAAGCACCATTTTCACATGCAGCATATATTTCACCAAAATCATCATCACTAGCGTACATGTCTTTTAATTGTTCAAAACCCAAGAGCTTAGAAGTAACAGTAGTGATTAAGACATACCTCCGAGACAAAGCATCTGCCACCACATTCTCCTTACCTTGCTTGTAACAAATCAGGTACGGAAAGGTCTCTATGAACTCAACCCATCGTGCATGCCTCTTGTTGAGCTTTCCTTGCCCCTTGATATGCTTCAACGACTCATGATCAGTGTGTATCACAAACTCCTTCGGGAACAAGTAATGCTGCCACACCTCTAAAGCACGGAAAAGGGCATACAACTCTTTGTCATACGTCGAGTAGTTGAGTTGAGCTCCATTCAATTTCTCACTAAAATATGCTATGGGACGTTTTTCCTGCAATAAAACAGCACCTATACCAATCCCAGAAGCATCACATTCAAATTCAAAATTTTTGTCAAAATTAGGTAATACAAGAATAGGAGCAGAACATAACTTATCTTTTAGAGTTTGAAAAGCTACATCTTGGTCCTTACCCCATTTAAACCCTACCTCTTTTTTGACAATCTCATTCAATGGTGCCGTTATGGTAGAAAAGTCCTTCACAAACCTTCTGTAGAACCCAGCTAGTCCATGAAAACTTCTTACCTCAGAAACACTCTTAGGTGTGGGCCATTCTCGGATAGCCTTCACCTTTTCCTCATCAACCTCAACACCACGTGCACTCACAACAAAGCCAAGAAATATTAGTCGATCAATGCAAAAAGTACACTTTTTAAGGTTGGGAAATAACTTTTCCTCCTTAAGAACTTCTAAAACTGCCCTAACATACTGTACATGGTCATCTAGATTTTTACTATAAATCAATATGTCATCAAAATAGACAACCACGAATTTCCCTATAAAATTTCTTAGGATATGGTTCATTAGTCTCATAAAGGTACTAGGCGCATTAGTCAAACCAAATGGCATAACTAACCATTCATATAAACCATACTTAGTCCTAAATGCAGTTTTCCATTCATCCCCAGGTTTCATCCTAATTTGGTGGTATCCACTTTTCAAGTCCATTTTAGTGAACACACAAGAACCATGCAATTCATCCAACATGTCATCTAACCTAGGTATAGGGAAACGATACTTTATTGTAATCTTGTTGATGGCTCTGCAATCCATGCACATCCTCCACGTGTCATCCTTCTTAGGAACCAACAACACCAAGAAACAAAAATACTAGGAAAACATGGGTTAAGGTTAGCTTCATACAAAAAAAATCCCTAAACCTCACGAGAACTAGTGCTCTCTTGCATAAGCTTGCTCCTTTCACATCTCTCATTTTTGCATAGAAATTCTTTTTCTTTTCACTCCGCACTTCACTCATGTTTTTTTCACAAGTGTTTTGACTCTCCATTGGGCCTTTATTTTTATTCTTTTCTCTCATGGCCTCTTTTCCCTCATTCTTTTTGTTAGTCTCACTTCCCATATCCTCATTTGTAGGTTTATTCATCTTCAATTGATCAAGGTACACCTCTTTTGGAGATAGAGGTGCTAGAGTGTGCTTCTTCCCCTTGTACTCAAAAGCATACCTATTCCTATGCCCATCATGAACAACTCTCCTATCGAATTGCCACGGCCTACCCAACAAAATGTGCCCGGCTTGCATAGGTACTACATCACACACAACCTCATCAACATACTTTCCAATTTCGAAAGCAACCTTCATTTGTTTGGTTACTTTCACTTCCCCACTGTCATTCAACCATTGTAACCTATAGGGATTAGGATGCTTCTCACATTTCAAGCCCAATTTCTCTACCAAAGTAGTGCTAGCTACATTGGCACAACTTCCTCCATCCACTATCAAACTGCAAATTTTTCCACTCACCATACATCTAGTGTGAAAGATATTCTCCCTTTGCTCTAGACTCTCCTCCTTAACTTCAAGGTTTAAGGCTCGCCTAACAACTAGAGACTCTCCCCTCATAGCATACTCTATGTTCTCCTCATCACTAGAATTATCCTCCAATAGTGGCACCTCGTTATCACTATCATTCTCAGACTCCGAAACAATTTCACTACCCTTCAACAACATAGTCTTCTTATTAGGACATTCACAAGCAATATGTCCTTACCCTTGACATTTAAAACACTTTATCTCCCTATGTCTAGTAGTGGTAGTAGAAGAAGAAGAAGAATTAGGAGTACCTTTAGGTGTGCTGGCACTCTTATCCTTATTCTTGAAATCGAAGCTCTTCTTTTTGTCCTCAGGTTTCTCCCACTTTAAATTCCATTTAGAGTTGGAATTTGAGAAGCTTCGAGTAGTCCCTTTTCTTTTAAGTTGCTTTTCCACCTTGATTGCCATGTTCACCAAGTCTTCTATCTCTACATATGGATGTAGTTCCACAGTGTCGGCAATCTCTCTATTGAGTCCACTTAAGAATCGAGCCATGGAAGCCTCTCGTTCCTCATCTATGTTGGCTCGGATTAGGAGCATCTCCATCTCCTTGTGGTACTCTTCTACCGTTCTTGTTCCTTGTGAGAGCCGCTACAACTTTTGGTGTACCTCTCGGTAATAAGAAGATGGTACAAATCTTCTTCTCATCACCCTTTTCATCTCGCCCCAAGTTACAATTGGATCTTCACCATATCTCCTCCTAGTCTGCAATAATTGTTCCCACCAAACCAAAGCATAATCGGTAAACTCTACAGCGGCGAGGCGTACCTTCTTTTCATCCGAGTAGTTGTGGCAAGCGAAAATTAGTTCAACCTTGCTCTCCACAACTCTCGAGCATCATTACAACCTTTATCCCTTGCTTGGACATCATGCTTAAATGATCATTAGGCCTCGGAAAAGAAAAGAAAAGAAAAACAAAAGAAAAGCAAGAATAATAACTAGAGTAATGAAAAACAAATATTACCCTAAGCAAAAAGAAAAAAAAAAATAAAAGAAAGAAAAAAAAATTTGGATTGGACGTCTCCTCATTGAATGATATGAGACTTCATCATCCTCAGAAACCGATGGATCTATATCTCTAGTCCGCGAACCATTTCTCCTTGGGTTATTTGTGGCGGTTATAGAGACTTCATTTACCTTATCATTTAACTCATCCATCCTTATGTTTAACCTCCGAAATTCTCCTATGAAAGCCTTATATAAGAGCTTTATGTCCGGTATCATCTCCTGTTCGTTCTCTTCCTCGGATTGAGCGGCTTCTTTTCCTTCTCTTTGTGACATCTTAATTTCTAAAAAACAAGATTAGTAAAAGAAAATTTTCCTTACTTCTCTCCCTCACGTGTTTCAGTCTTTTTAATGGTAACTACACTCGTGTTTCACACAATTTTGGCTTTTTACCCTCAATGTGCTCACCACTCAAGCCTTTTACCACTCACAATCTCTTTAATCAAGTTGCACTTTAGAGTTAAACACAACAAATCAAAGCAAGAAAAACAAAAAGCAATTATCACAATCTCAAAACCTAACCAAAGAAAGAAAAGATACCAAAAGAAAAGCAAGAATAATAAGAATTAGAGTAATGGAAAGCAAATATTACCCTAAGCAAAAAGAAAAAAAAAATAAAAAAAAGGAAAAAAAGAATTCGGATTTTTTTTTTTTTTTCGATGGCAAGTGGACAGACCCGCCCAGGTGTGACCCCAGGTGCAACCCCATGTGCCTGGTACTGCGATTAGTTTTTTTTTTTTTTTTTTTTCTTCTTCTCTTTTTTTTTGAGTAAATATAAAACCCAAATCAACAAGATTAAAATAAGACGCACGGATCAAACACAACTTTATGGTTTAGATTGATTCTTGATCTAACCCTAGTCCTTATTAGCTTCAGAAAAATAAAACTCCCTAAACCTCACGAGCACTAGTGCTCTCTTGCATAAGCATGCTCCTTTCACATCTCTCATTTTTGCATAGAAATTCTTTTTCTTTTCACTCCTCACTTCACTCATGTTTTTCTCACAAGTGTTTTGACTCTCCATTGGGCCTTTAGTTTTATTCTTTTCTCTCATGGCCTCTTTTCCCTCATTCTTTTTGTTAGTCTCACTTCTCATATCCTCATTTGTAGGTTTATTCATCTTCAATTGATCAAGGTACACCTCTTTTGGAGATAGAGGTGCTAGAGTGTGCTTCTTCCCCTTGTACTCAAAAGCATACCTATTCCTATGCCCATCATGAACAACTCTCCTATCGAATTGCCACGGCCTACCCAACAAAATGTGCCCGGCTTGCATAGGTACTACATCATACACAACCTCATCAACATACTTTTCAATTTCGAAAGCAACCTTCACTTGTTTGGTTACTTTCACTTCCCCACTGTCATTCAACCATTGTAACCTATAGGGATTAGGATGCTTCTCACATTTCAAGCCCAATTTCTCTACCAAAGTAGTGCTAGCTACATTGGCACAACTTCCTCCATCCACTATCAAACTGCAAATTTTTCCACTCACCATACATCTAGTGTGAAAGATATTCTCCCTTTGCTCTAGACTCTCCTCCTTAACTTTAAGGTTTAAGGCTCGCCTAACAACTAGAGACTCTCCCCTCATAGCATACTCTATGTTCTCCTCATCATTAGAATTATCCTCCAATTGTGGCACTTCGTTATCACTGTCATTCTCAGACTCCGAAACAATTTCACTACCCTTCAACAACATAGTCTTCTTATTAGGACATTCAGAACCAATATGTCCTAACCCTTGACATTTAAAACACTTTATCTCCCTATGTCTAGTAGTGGTAGTAGAAGAAGAAGAAGAAGAATTAGTACCTTTAGGTGTGCTGGCACTCTTATCCTTATTCTTGAAATCGAAGCTCTTCTTTTTGTCCTCAGGTTTCTCCCACTTTAAATTCCATTTAGAGTTGGAATTTGAGAAGCTTCGAGTAGTCCCTTTTCTTTTAAGTTGCTTTTCCACCTTGATTGCCATGTTCACCAAGTCTTCTATCTCTACATATGGATGTAGTTCCACAGTGTCGGCAATCTCTCTATTGAGTCCACTTAAGAATCGAGCCATGGAAGCCTCTCGTTCCTCATCTATGTTGGCTCGGATTAGGAGCATCTCCATCTCCTTGTGGTACTCTTCTACCGTCCTTGTTCCTTGGGAGAGCCGCTGCAACTTTTGGTGTACCTCCCGGTAATAAGAAGATGGTACAAATCTTCTTCTCATCACCCTTTTCATCTCGCCCCAAGTTACAATTGGATCTTCACCATATCTCCTCCTAGTCTGCAATAATTGTTCCCACCAAACCAAAGCATAATCGGTAAACTCTACAGCGGCGAGTCTTACCTTCTTCTCATCCGAGTAGTTGTGGCAAGCGAAAATTAGTTCAACCTTGCTTTCCCACTCCAAATATACTTCAGCGTCATGTCTCCCCTTGAATGGTGGTATTTGCATCTTTATGGAGCTTATGTTGTCATCCCTCCTTTCTCTCGGCTCTTGTCTCCGAGTCCTTAGTTCCTCCCTCCTTGGACGTCTCCTCATTGAATGATTTGAGACTTCATCATCCTCGGAAACCGATGGATCTATATCTCTAGTCCGCGAACCATTTCTCCTTGGGTTATTTGTGGCGGTTATAGAGACTTCATTTACCTTATCATTTAACTCATCCATCCTTATGTTTAACCTCCGAAATTCTCCTATGAAGGCCTTATATAAGAGGTTTATGTCCGGTATCATCTCCTGTTCGTTCTCTTCCTCGGAATGAGCGGCTTCTTTTCCTTCTCTTTGTGACATCTTAATTTCTACAAAACAAGATTAGTAAAAGAAAAATTTCCTTACTTCTCTCCCTCACGTGTTTCACTCTTTTTAATGGTAACTACACTCGTGTTTCACACAATTTTGGCTTTTTACCCTCAATGTGCTCACCACTCAAGCCTTTTACCACTCACAATCTCTTTAATCAAGTTGCACTTTAGAGTTAAACACAACAAATCAAAGCAAGAAAAACAAAAAGCAATTATCACAATCTCAAAACCTAACCAAAGAAAGAAAAGATACCAAAAGAAAAGCAAGAATAATAAGAATTAGAGTAATGGAAAGCAAATATTACCCTAAGCAAAAAGAAAAAAATAATAATAAAAGAAAGGAAAAAAAATTCGGATTTTTTTTTTTTTTTTTCCCGATGGCAAGTGGGCAGACCCGCCCAGGTGTGACCAATTGATGCGGAACCCCAAGATTAAAGAATCCGAAACCCCAAACACACAAGAAATATTGAACAATAATTGGAAAACAAGAACCCGCCCTACCAAACCCTTAGATAACTTGTATCTAAAAACGTGGATTAGAAGGCTAGGGAAAGAGAAGAATAATCGCCACAAAGTATTTCTACTTTGATAAGATAATTCAACTCCTAATGCAACAAGAAGAAGAAATTGATTCCTCACCTTGCAAGAACACTCCTGGGAGCAATAGGAAAATTAATTCTCTCAATTGATTAAAAACTCAAATCTCTCTTACAAAAGAATTGATCCCCCTTTATATAAGGACTAGGGTTAGATCAAGAATCAATCTAAACCATAAAGTAATTAGGAAACTAATCCTAAGAAAATTAGGAAAGTAATCCTAAGGAAATTAGGAAGGTAATCCTAAGGCTAAAAACTAACCCTAAATAAAAATAATCCGAAAATAGAAATAATTACAAAACTGCCATTATAATCCCGAAATAGCTAAATTACGAAATTGCCATTCTAAGTTGTTTATTTTTAAAATGATGTCGTTTCGTCTCCGCAACTCCCGAGCATCATTACGACTTTCATCACTTGGTTGGACAACATGCTTAAATCATCATTAGGCCTCGGAAAAGTGTTCAAATTATTTGGAAACTTGAATCGATCTTCATCCATAATTCTTTTCACAAATCCAAGCATTCCTTCTTTGATTTTCTTAGCTCGAGAACGCGTCACTGGTCCACTTGGCAACGTAATGTCCTTATCACGAACATCCATTCTAGAAGAGCTCTCGATGCCCACATCAGTTTGTCTTGCTAACTTTTCTGTTGATTTATATGTTTTGGTAAGAATATTGAAAACTTGTGCATCTGCTGTTCTGACAGCGTAATGTTCTTTGCTTGAAATGTTAGTCTAATATTCATTTCAATGACAGAGAAAAGTGAATGAAGAGGTTGACTCTTTATAAATTTTCATTTGCTCCACAGTTTTAACATAGATAGCTGATTATGAGGAGCACCTTAATGAGGAGCAGTGCTTCAATTAGTCACTATGTAGCACTGCTGTTGTCTTTTTACACATACTAGATATCTGCAAAATAAATAAAGAATATGAGGATTCCTAAGAAAGAAATCAATGTTTTCAAGTGTGTTTTTCCTGCAATTTAGACTTTATATTTTATATTATACTTATAATTGGACATGCACATGCTTTGGAATGTCTCATCATCAAAATTATTGGCCGTACAGGTTGCCACAACTATTGTTGAAAAACTTTTGATGACTGATGAGGGTCTAAGTTATTGTTGTTATTATGCGGGAAGATTTTATGCAATAACCCGAGCTTTGGGAAAAATGGTTGACAAATTTTCTGGAAAACCTTCTGGGCAATTGCTAAACCATATTATTTCTTGTTATATTAGACTCTCCGAAAATCCAAGGTCAGTAAACTAGTTTAAACTATTCAAGCTTGGTTTAAAATTGGTCACATTACATGTTCAGCATCTAATAATATGATATGAATTTTCATCGTAGGGCATGTCATGGTTTAGGAGGATGTCTACCTAGGAAGTTCACTGAGACTAGCTTCATTAAAATCCTTCAGGTAAGTTCTTCCAAGTTCCAACATGGAAGAGTTCGGTCAAGACATTAGGCTCAGAGCCACACCACACACAAAAATGTATTCAAGAACTTAATTTTTTCTCAAGTTCACTTTTTTTTTTTTTTATATGCTGAAATAATGTTTCCACTTCTTTTGTCGCACCAAAGAAAGTAAAATTTACTATTCTATTGCTTATGAGTCTTTTAAGGTTGCTTGTTGATTCCGTTATTTATTATTGCTACTTAAGAGGCAAAATCAGGAATTCTTTTTTCTTTTGTAGGATGACCAAACAACCATGCTATCGCTGCAAAAGTTATTCAACAATCTCTCAACCAGAGGGACCTTAGTAAAATACAATCAGCTGGGAAGCTATCAATCTGAGAAGCTTCTTTAAAGCTAAACAGCAAGCAATTGGGTTATCCATGCCTGGCTGCGAGAACCACAATTTTTTATTTAATTCGTGTATACACACATTGCTTTCGTAATGCTTTTTTACTAGCTTAGTTTAATGTAAATCACATAGTTTTGGCTTGACGAACTGTAAGACAAAATGGCCTTGTCTTTGTTCAAGTTTTCACCCTATTAAAGTCCGTTAGATGGAGAAAGAAATTCAACGTTGGTTGATTGTAGTGTAAGAAAGTAAATTGTTGGTTGATTGTGGTAAGAAAGTAAATTCTGCACTGAGTTTTCTTCCTTCCTTCTTTCCTTTTCAACTATCGTATCCCTGACACTCAAAAAGACAAACAAAAGAAATTATGCACTAGTTTTTCTTCTTTTCTGCCTCCAGGGAGTCTGGTTTTTGTGCTTCCGAAAAATAAAAGTAACAGTCACTAGACTCAAATTTCTCGTATTCTCTCGTTTACTAGCAGTGTTAACGAATTTCACCAAAAAAAAAAAAAAAACACATGACATTGCAATATCCAAACACAGAACCAGCATAGAATAATTCATATTTAAATTGATCTCAAGATAGAACGTTCAAGAATAAGAAAAAAATAAAGATATAGACAGTATGCTTCGTGCATTCAGGACATTGCCATCAAACCCAAGTCTCATTCTTTTCATGTGACTAAAGAAATGTTTCTATCATAAGATATCAAAACCATCCCACATACACCCCCAACAAAAGATACAATTGCACCCACTGGAACCAGGATAGAGATTCAAAGGCCGCAGCACCTCAAAAAGAAAAGGAAAGAAAAAGGAATATAGTAACAATTGGAACCTGATGAATAAATATTACGTTTTGAAGATTCTAAACAAATTAGGTATCAGTCTTGAGAAGATGAATTTAATCCATCTTGTTTGGGAAGAATTGAAAGATTGCTGTCCAGCATAAAAGAGAGATCATGCATCTGCGACATCAACGTCTCTACATCATCAGGCTCCAACATGGTTTTTGCATTAGAAACATCTATATTCTTCTCTGCATATTCAGAATTCCCTCCATCTATCATATTAGCTTCAGTTTTCCTGAACCATCAACAAACAGTGTGAGAAAGGTAAATCGACTCAACTCTATTCTGACTTAAGCCAGACAAAGGCCAAAAACTTGACTATAAAAATAGAGTTTCATCAAGTATCTTCAGTTGGATACGGCTAAATGCCCAAATGGCTTATGTTCTCTCTTTAGGCTCCTCTTTTAATATGTATGCCAGAAAAACGACTTATTATTACAGTCTCGCACATAAAATAAACTAACAAATTCATTTCTGGCAAAAAAAACAGGTAGATCAAGTACAGTACCTGTCTAAAGCTGAAGCTTCTAATTGCATTTTATTCAATTTTGTAGAATCATTTGAGCTACTAAATCTTCCTGAAAAGAGATTCGGTTGCGAAGAGCTACCAAAATTTGTATCCCCTGGGTGGTTAGATGAGCTAAGTAAATCAATTTCTGTAGTCTGGTCATTAGCAGCCATCATAGATTGATTCCAAGAACTGCTTGAAGGATTTTGTGCAATAGATGTGCTAGTAAAATCATTCCAAGCATCAAATTCATCATCCACACCAGTGGTCTTATTGTCAGGAGTCTTTTTGCTACTGCTTTGCCATAGATTATCTGGGACCCAATCAACACTTGTAGTTGAAGAGGAATTTACATTTCCCATCAGTTCTCCATCCTTCTCATTTGCAGTTATCTTAAACTCTTCAGGCTGACATGTTAACCCTGAGTTGGAACTACTCCATAAATCTTCTGCAAACCAATCGCCACCCTTGGATGCAGATCCAATCATCTGCTTTTCTTTTCTGTCAATGGAGTCTTTTCCAGGTCCAAACACATTGTCCATCTGGGCAGAAAGATCAATTGTGGAATTCGCAAAAGGGTCATGTGATGTTGATTCTTCATGATGTATTCCAGAAGCAACAGACTGAAAATCTGCCCCCCAACCAGAATCAGAGTAACTGCTCTCACCTTCAGCAGACAGCACAGCTGTCTTAGAAGGGGGAACATTCTCAAACAAACGAAGACTTTCTTGTCCTTGGATACTTTCATTACTGACAAACTGTTTGATAGGTGCTGATGACTCTTCAGAAGGACAGACATTCTCAAACAAATTAAGATTTTCATGTCCTTTGATACTTTCATCGTTAACAATCTGTTTCACCGCTGCCGACGACTCTTCAGATACATTAAAGAAATCATCTTTCTCTCCTTTATCAAAAAAGTTCTCAATATCAACTCCAGCCAAATTCAAGGGACTTTTGTTCTGAGCTGGTGTCTCCTTTGATAAAGTACTAGTTTCAACTTTCTCTTTCTCAGAAGACCATTTTATCTCTAAATCTAAAAGATCAGACAACTTCAACTCTTCTTTTGCTGCAGTCTGCCCTCTGTTTGAGTTATTAGCTTCGATGAGTGGTTCCACAATCTCCTGCAAAACAATGTGCCAGACTTACAAAGCATCCTACATGCACAAATCCCATAAAATTAATTTCAGCGCCTATGCCAACATTGGAAAAATAACCCCTTTCTCTAGCAAATTTAAAAACGATCGTAGAACAATGCCGACTTGGAGAAAATTAAAAATCAGATATAATTGTTCCAGAAATACTAGATATCACTAGGAACAAAGCAACCTGCACGCAAAAGCCAGATCAATGACTCAAACTCAAAAACAAAAAAGAAAGCTTTTATTTTTCATTTGGTATTCTATAATCTTAATCAAACATACTTATAAAAATTCGTTAATATTTAATTATTTATTATTATTTATTATTTTATTATTTTTATCATTCGTGCAGCTCCTTGTAGCTTCCCATAGTGAAAAAGTGCACTAAAAACTAGCTCTAACCTACTAAAACACATCTTCAGCATGTTAAGAGCAGCTGAGGAGCTCCAGTTAATCACTATCTCACTACCAAGCAAGTATTGGAGCGAAATCATACACGATAACCCATCCAAATTTCTACTAATTTGCAAAATATAGAAAAGAGGAACAATCAGATTTAGCATCACAGGACAATTCAACATTAGCATTTGGATTTCTTGCCCTAAATAGGTTTAAAAATATAGAGCTTCAACATATCCATAATTCAAATAAAAAAAAAACATGAATTTCCCTTTATCCTCAGCAGTTCCAGAAACCCAACAAGGAAAAAGTTGAAGAAATGCAAAAACTAAAATTCAGCCAAATACAGCTAAAATCCCATTTCTCTTCCCGCTAAGCAAACAAAAACTACCCAATTCAATCGATCAAATAAAAAGATTAAAAGAAAAAAAAAATTGAAAAATAAAAGTAGAGATTGAAGGCATACCGATCCATCTAAGCTGAAGGAACCGAGAAACCAGCGAAAACCAATAGTGTTTCGGAAATTGATAGGGTCAGGTGGGACGTCGTTGCAGGCTTCTGTGCCACAGAAAACGCATATAAAAGACTGTACGCCCCTAAGGAGCCTGCCTTTGCAATGCTTGCAACGGAGGTATGGCGGAGAGGGATCGAGCGCGGCTATGGCTTCTTCTGTGGAAGGTAGATTCGGGAGCAAAACGTCGTCGTCTTCTGGGTAGTAGGACGAGAGATTGGCTTGCTTCCGAAGCGAGATCTGAAGCTGCTTGATCTGATCGAATGGGATTTCCATCGCCGTTTGTCTTTTTTTATTTTCCTTTTTATTTTTATATTTTTTGTTTCTATTTCCTTCTCTCTAATCCAAAATGAAAAAGTTCAGCTGGCATGGGATTGTAGAATTTTTTCTGTGTTTTCAACTGATGACGATGACATACACACCACATAAACCGCCGTTGCCCTTCCAGTCTGTCACTTAGATTGGAACTACTAAACCCGCTTATCGGAATAGTGTTTCCATTTGGTTTGTTATATATGCAACTATTGCAAATAGAATAATTTTAATCTTACCAAATTTAATAAATATATTAAACTTTTGGTATTTAATAATTCAATATTATTTTATTAAATTTAATTTTTATGATTTTAAAATATTATTAATTTAATAATTATTATTGTATTATTATATTATTGGATATCAAAACTAATGTTATAACTTATAACATATAATATTGCTCTTGTAAATAAAACTAATGATTTGAAATTAATGATTCTCCAACTTTTTTTTGGGACGTATGAGTTATAACAATGTTTAAATACAGAACAAAAAATTTAATCGAAAAAGATGTAGAAACGAGACAAACTAAATATTTATAAACAAAGAAAAAAATTGAAAAAAAAAAGATTTTTTATTAGAATAATATTAATAACAATAAAAACAAAGAATTTTTTTTTTTTTTTGCTAAATCAACAAAGAAGTATTTGTTTAGTTGTGATAATAATAATTTAAAAATTTTTTTTAATAAATTTAATATATCAAATATAATCTAAAGTGAAGGATGAGTGTTAACGTGAATGTGAACGTGAGACACATACCAACTGAATTATTCTTTGTTTTACTACTGGACATAATTTTATTAATTTTAAAAAGAACAATACAATAAACTTTAATTTAAAAAAAAAAAACGTGACTTGAACCTACACCTCGTAAGTGACCATATTAACTGAGACAATTTCATTTGACAGCATAATAATAATTAACCAGGAGAAGCTGAAAAACAAAACATGCCAACTAGGCTAGCATCTCATAATCCTTTAACAAAATCCAGCTAAAATATAATAACAAAATAAAAGTTATACAAAATCGAGTCAAAAGACTCAACCCCATTGGCTTCTTAATAATAATAATAAAGATAATTAGATAGGAAAGACAAACATCCATGTTAGGTAAACACCTCGAGACTAACTCAATCAGTTAAATAAAATTAAATAAAAATAAAGTTGAATACACAACCATATCCAAAGACCCAAAACTGTTGGTTTCATCAAAACCTCCAACTGAAAAAATCATGCAGGGAAAATCAAAAGGAGAAAAAAGAATACCAAACCGAAAGGAAATAAAAATAAAGTAAAACCACCCATGATTCTAAAAAAACCTGAAAGTTCTATCTCTCCACATATCTACCACTTGAGCCGACCAACAATCATCAGGAAGAGTAAAACTCCAATGAACCTTTTAAACAGAAAGAGCACGCTTAGAAAGCATATCATCAACTATATTACTTTCTTGATAAATATAAAAAACTCAGAAAGAGATAGAATCAATAAACTACAGAGTACGAGACCAATCGCCAAAAATCAACTAGGAAATATGAAGAGACCGAGAGGACAACAGATGGAACACTACCATAGAATCGCATTCCAACCAATATAATCCCAACCAAAGGTTTTAGCATAAGTCAAAGTTTTAACCACCGCCTAAATTTCAGCCTCAATAGCAGAACAAATAGAAAGAGAAGCTCAAATACACCATTTAATAAAACCTCTGAAAGTGCACCCCCTTTCTCCCCACGACCAAGATTACCAGAAGCAGCCTCATCGGTATTAAATTTCAACCAGCCTAGGAAAAGAGCATACCAAACAACATAAACAAAACCATCAGGGCCTTTGCTGGACGAGATGCAACCACCAAAGCCTTTAAAATCTCCAAATCCGAAATTGAATTATGCATATAACCATTATGGAAGCAATTAGCTTCATAAAATAAATCTCCGAACAAAAATCCAAGAATGAGTGAAATGTAACTGCACCTCGTCAATCTCAACTTATTGTGAGAAACCAGACCATAGACAACCCAGCTACAATAGCCAAATGCAGAAAAAACCTAATTTGAACGCTCAGGGTCGAATTGAGAGATAGAAAACAAACATTCTTAAGAAGAAAGATCAAACCTGATTCAAAAATGCTGAGCAATCATATCCCAGATAGCACGAGCATAAGCACACTTCAAAAAAAGATGATGTGCATTTTTCCCAGTCAAACCACAAAGAAAACAACAAGAACATAAATTATAACCCAACTTAATTAGACAATCATTGGTAGGTAAACGGTCATGCAGAAGATGCCAAGGCAAAACCAACATTAAAAGGGGCAAAAAATTAGACCAAATAACATGCTTCCACTTCTGACATGAATCTGAACCAGTTAAAAAATTGTAATAAGCTTTTGAAGAAAACACCCCATCTCGAGCAACAGTCCACACCAATTTATCAGAATGAGCCAAAAGATCAACCCTGAACACTAAATCAACCACACTAGGAAATACGAAAAGCCAAACTTATATTAAGAAATCAAGAAAAAAAGTAACAAAAAGAGAGAGAAAAAAAAAAGCAACAATCTATAGCACAAGCAAGCAAAAGTCAAACAAAACGAAAAATAAGATCTCCCATATATCATTAACATAAGCATAAATAGAACCATTGTAGAGATTTGGCATCCATGCCTCAGTATCAATTTGTAAAGCCATTTTAGATACCATATCCATAACAGCATTGTCTTTCGAGAACATGAGAGAAACCTGAAGTTTAATTGAAGCAATAAAGACAATGCACTAACCCCATAAAGCATAAACACTCCAAAAACATCCATCACCCTATTTTAAAGTTGGGGACTCAACCTAACCTGCATACAACGAGCAAAAAATTGTATGCAAGAACAATGGAACCCGGAAAGCTGCAACAATACTATTCCAAATCTAAACTAAAAAAGCACATTGCAAAAACATATGAACACTGCTCTCGCCGGCACTCCCGCACAAAGAACAACAAGAACTAAGAATAAATTGAGAACGTTGCAAACGATCATATGTAGATAATATGTTATGAAACAACTTCCAACATAAAACCGAATTAGAAAGAGGTATAAACCTAGCCCAAATGAACTTAGACCATCCCATCACTGCCAAAACACAAGAAAGAAAATTGTAATAATCCTTACAAATAATAACACCAACCCGAGGAGGAGTCCAAATAAACTTATCATCAAAAGGAGATTTCATAGGACATTCAATTGCTTGAACAACATGAGGGAAACTAAGTTTAAAATCCACAAGAAGACGCCAAAAATTATTTACAAGAAATTGCAATACAGTAGCTCTCAGGCCCCACAAAATCAGAGATCCAATTAATTCACTAATGGCTGACATAACTAATTATCCTTTCAAAACAAAATCTTTGAGTCCTGACCAATAATCCATTTGAAGCTCGCCATGATATGATCATAACCATCACAAATAAAAGGCCAAATCGATGACCCCATAAAGATTTATTACCACTCATAAACTTTTCCCAAAACTAGGCATTGAGCAAATTAAAAATGAAACCATCCTTATGCATGAGTCTCCACACAAATTTACAAATAAAATAGGCATTAGAAGATGTAAAATTATGCAATTTTTCTAGAATCTTTATCTGTTTATGCCCCCTACCATTTTCAATGCCAAATATTCCATTTTTGAGGTTATTTTCACCAAATACTCATTCTTTCACCTACACTATAAGTTCAACACAAATAAACAATTTTCAATAACAATGAGGCTGAAACTAACAAATAATAAGATCATAAAGTGGCATAAAATCATAAATATTTTAGGCTTAACACCTAGCAGACCAAGGAGAGTGAGAAAGAGGAAACCATATAAAGCACCAGTAATAAAGATGCGGGCATGATAGAGCCATATTCTACCATTAGAGCAAAAGATGATTTAAGCATGATGTCCAAGCAAGGGATGAAGGTAATAATGATGCTCAAGAGTTGCTGAGACGAAACGACGTAGTTTCAAAAATAAGCATCTTATAATGGAAGTTTCGTAATTTAGCCATTTTCAGATTATAATGGCAGTTTTGTAATTATTGTCAGTTCTGAATTATAATGGCAATTTTATAATTATTGCTATTTTCGGATTATATTTATTTAGGGTTAGTTTTTAAGATTATTTTCTTAATTATTTTATAGTCTATATTGATTCTTAACCTAACCCTAATTTCTATATAAAAGGGAGATTACTAGCTTGTAAAAAAAAACTTTGATTAATGATTATTGAGAATCTATTCTTGTTTTCAATAAGATTTGTGTGTTCCAAGTGAGGATAGTTCTTCTTCTTAATGTGGGCATTGAGCGCTCTTCTAGCATGGATGTTCGTGATAAAGACATTACGTTGCCAAGTGGACCAGTAACACGTTCTTGAGCTAAGAAAATCAAAGAGGGAATGCTTGGACTTGTGAAAAGAATTATGGATGAAGATCGATTCAAGTTTCCAAATGATTTGAACACTTTTCTGAAGCCTAATGATGATTTAAGCATGTTGTCCAAGCAATGGATGAAAGTCGTAATGATGCTCGAGAGTTATGGAGACGAAACAGCGTCATTTTAAAAATAAACAACTTAGAATGGCAATTTCGTAATTTTAGCTATTTTCGGATGATAATTGCAGTTTCATAATTTAGCTATTTTCGGATTATAATGGCAGTTTTGTAATTTTTGTTATTTTCGTTTTTAGGGTTAGTTTTCAACCTTAGGATTACTTTCTTAATATTTAATAGTTTAGATTGATTGTTGATCTAACCCTAGTCCTTATATAAAGGGGGATCAATTTTTTTGTAAGACAGATTTGAGTTTTTAATCAATTGAGAGAATTAATTTTCCTATTGCTCCCAGGAGTGTTCTTGCAAGGTGAGGAATCAATTTCTTCTTCTTGTTGCATTAGGAGTTGAATTATCTTATCAAAGTAGAAATACTTTGTGGCGATTATTCTTCTCTTTCCCTAGCCTTCTAATCCACGTTTTTAGATATAAGTTATCAAAGGGTTTGGTAGGGCGGGTTCTTGTTTCCAATTACTGTTCAATATTTTTTGTATGTTTGGGGTTTCGAATTCTTTAATCTTGGGGTTCCGTATTAATTGGTATCAGAGCATTGGTTGAGATAAGTACCTATCTATCATTGTTTTCAATTTCTTTGTGTTCTTCGTTCATAATACTTTGATTCCCAAAAGAAAAAAAAAAGTTGTGTTTGATCCGTGCGTCTTTTTTTTTTATCTTGTTGATTTGGAGTTTTTTTTTTCATTCAAAGAAGAGAACAAGTAAAAAAAAAAAACCCTAATCGCACTACAGGCGCCTGGGGTTGCACCTTGGGTCACACCTGGGCAGGTCTGTCCGCAAGGCATCCCTTAAAAAAAAAAATCTGAATTTTGTTTTATTTTCTTTTTCTTTTTTGCTTAGGGTAATATTTGCTTTCCATTACTCTAATTCTTATTTTTTTGCTTTTCTTTTGATCTACTTTCTTTCTTTGGATAGGTTTTGAGATTGTGATAATTGTTTTTCTTGCTTTGATTTGTTGTGTTTAACTCTAAAGTGCAACTTGATTCTGAAAATTGTGAGTGGTGAGCACATTGAGGGTAAAAGCCAAAATTGTGTGAAACATGAGCGTAGTTACCATTAAAAAGAGTGAAACACGTGAAGGAAAGAAGTAAGGATTTTTTTTTACTAATCTTGTCTTGTAGAAACTAAGATGTCAAGAAGAGAAGGAAAAGAAGCCGCTCATTCCGAGGAAGAGCACGAAAAAGAGAGATGACATTAGACATGAAGCTCTTATACAAGGCTTTCACAGGAGAATTGCAGAGGTTAAACATGAAGATGGATGAATTAAATGATAAGGTAAATGAAGTCTCTATGACCGCCACAAATAACCCAAGGAGAGATGGTTCGCGGACTAGAGATATATAACTATTGGTTTCCGAGGATGATGAAGTCTTAAATCATTCAATGAGGAGACGTCCAAGGAGGGAGGAACCAAGGGCTATGAGACATGAGCCGAGAGAAAGGAGGGACAACAACATAAGCTCCGTAAAGATGCAAATACCATCATTCAAGGGGAGACATGACGCTGAAGTATATTTGGAGTGGGAAAGCAAAGTTGAACTAATTTTCGCTTGCCACAACTACTCGGATGAGAATGTAAGACTCGTCACTGTAGAGTTTACCAATTATGCTTTGGTTTAGTGGGAACAATTATTGCAGACTAGGAGGAGATATGGTGAAGATCCAATTGTAACTTGGGGCGAGATGAAAAGGGTGATGAGAAGAAGATTTGTACCATCTTCTTATTACCGNGAGGAACCAAGGGCTAGGAGACATGAGCCGAGAGAAAGGAGGGACGACAACATAAGCTCCATAAAGATGCAAATACCACCATTCAAGGGGAGACATGACGCTGAAGTATATTTGGAGTGGGAAAGCAAGGTTGAACTAATTTTCGCTTGCCACCACAACTACTCGGATGAGAATGTAAGACTCGCCACTGTAGAGTTTACCGATTATGCTTTGGTTTAGTGGGAACAATTATTGCAGACTAGGAGGAGATATGGTGAAAATCCAATTGTATCGTGGAGCGAGATGAAAATGGTGACAAGAAGAAGATTTGTACCATCTTCTTATTACCGAAAGGTACACCAAAAGTTGCAGCGGCTCTCCCAAGGAACAAGGACGGTAGAAGAGTACCACAAAGCGATGGAGATGCTCCTAATCCGAGCCAACATAGATGAGGAACGAGAGGCTTCCATGGCTCAATTCTTAAGTGACTCAATAGAGAGATTGCCGACACTGTGGAACTACATTCATATGTAGAGATAGAAGACTTGGTGAACATGGCAATCAAGGTGGAAAAGCAACTTAAAAGAAAAGGGACTACTCGAAACATCTCAAATTCCAACTTTAAATGTAATTTAAAGTGGGAGAAACCTGATGACAAAAAGAAGAGCTTCGATTTCAAGAATAAGGATAAGAGTGTCAGCACACCTAAAGGTACTCATAATTCTTCTTCTTCTTCTTCTACTACCACTACTAGACATAAGGAGATAAAGTGTTTTAAATGTCAAGGGTTAGGACATATTGCTTTTTAATGTCCTAATAAGAAGACTATGTTGTTGAAGGGTAGTGAAATTGTTTCGGAATCTGAGAATGATAGTGACAACGAAGTGCCACCATTTGAGGATAATTCTAGTGATGAGGAGAACATAGAGTATGCTATGAGGGGAGAGTCTCTAGTTGTTAAGCGAGCCTTAAACCTTAAAGTTAAGGAGGAGAGTTTAGAGCAAATGGAGAATATCTTTCACACTAGATGTATGGTGGGTGGAAAAATTTGGAGTTTGATAGTGGATGGAGGAAGTTGTGCCAATGTAGCTAGCACTACTTTGGTAGAGAAATTGGGCTTGAAATGTGAGAAGCATCATAATCCCTATAGGTTACAATGGTTGAATGACAGTGGGGAAGTGAAAGTAACCAAACAAGTGAAGGCTGCTTTCAAAATTGGAAAGTATGTTGATGACGTTGTGTGATGTAGTAACTATGCAAGCCGGGCACATTTTTTTGGGTAGGCCGTGGCAATTCGATAGGAGAGTTGTTCATGATGGGCATAGGAATAGGTATGCTTTTGAGTACAAGGGGAATAAGCACACCCTAGCACCTCTATCTACAAAAGAGGTGTACCTTAATCAATTGAATATGAATAAACCTACAAATGATGATATGGGAAGTGAGACTAACAAAAAGAATGAGGGAAAAGAGGCCATGAGAGAAAAGAATAAAAATAAAGGCCCAATGGAGAGTCAAAACACTTATGAGAAAAACATGAGTGAAGTAAGGAGTAAAAAGAAAAAGAATTTCTATGCAAAAATGAGATATGTAAAAGGAGCAAGCTTATTCAAGAGAGCACTAGTTCTCGTGAGGTTTAGGGAGTTTTATTTTTCTAAAGATAACCTTAACCCATGTTTGCCTAGTGTTTTTGTTTCTTTGTTGAAGGAATTTGAAGAAGTTTTCCCAGAGGAATTGCCCAAAGGATTACCACCAATAAGGGGCATTGAACATCAAATAGACTTGGTGCCTGGAGCGAGCCTTCCAAACCGACCGGCATATAGAAGCAACCCTGAGGAAATGAAGAAACTTCAAAGGCAAGTGGATGAGCTATTGGCATTAGGATATGTGCGGAAAAGCTTAAGCCCATGTGCTGTATCAGTGTTGTTGGTTCCTAAGAAGGATGACACGTGTAGGATGTGCGTGGATTGTAGAGCCATCAACAAGATTATGGTAAAGTATCGTTTTCCTATACCTAGGTTAGATGACATGTTGGATGAATTGCATGGTTCATATGTGTTCACTAAAATAGACTTGAAAAGTGGATACCACCAAATTAGGATGAAACCAGGGGATGAATGGAAAACTGCATTTAGGGCTAAGTATGGTTTATATGAATGGTTAGTTATGCATTTTGGCTTGACTAATGCGCATAGTATCATCATGAGACTAATGAACCATATCCTAAGAAATTTTATAGGGAAATTCGTGGTTGTCTATTTTGATGACATATTGATTTATAGTAAAAATCTAGATGACTATGTAGAGCATGTTAGGGTAGTTTTAGAAGTTCTTAAGGAGGAAAAGTTATTTGCCAACCTTAAAAAGTGTACTTTTTGCATTGATCGACTAATATTTATTGGCTTTGTTGTGAGTGCACGTGGTGTTGAGGTTGATGAGGAAAAGGTGAAGGCTATCCGAGAATGGCCCACACCTAAGATTGTTTCTGAGATACGAAGTTTTCATGGACTAGCTAGGTTCTACAAAAGGTTTGTGAATGACTTTTCTACCATAGCGGCACCATTGAATGAGATTGTCAAAAAAGAGGTAGGGTTTAAATGGGGTAAGGACAAAGAGGTAGCTTTTCAAACTCTAAAAGATAAGTTATGTTCTGCTCCTATTCTTGTATTACCTAATTTTGACAAAACTTTTGAAATTGAATGTGATGCTTTTGGAATTGGTATAGGTGCTGTTTTATTGCAAGAAAAACGTCTCATAGCATATTTTAGTGAGAAATTGAATGGAGCTCAACTCAACTACTCAACGTATGACAAAGAGTTGTATGCCCTTTTTCCGTGCTTTAGAGGTGTGGCAGCATTATTTGTTCCCGAAAGAGTTTGTGATTCACACTGATCATGAGTCGTTGAAGCATATCAAGGGGCAAAGAAAGCTCAACAAGAGGCATGCACGATGGGTTGAGTTCATAGAGACCTTTCCGTACGTGATTTGTTACAAGCAAGGTAAGGAGAATGTGATGGCCGATGCTTTATTTCGGAGGTATGTCTTAATCACTACTCTTACTTCTAAGTTTTTGGGTTTTGAACAATTAAAAGACATGTATGCTAGTGATGATGATTTTGGTGAAATATATGCTGCATGTGAAAATGGTGTTTTTCATCAATTCTATAAACATGAAGGATTTCTATTTCGTGGACATAGGATATGTGTGAACAATTGTTCGATTAGAGAATTGCTTGTTAGAAAGGCACATAGTGGTGGTCTCATGGGGCATTTTGGTGTGTATAAGACCTTAGATATTTTATCTGAACATTTCTTTTGGCCACACATGCGTAGGGATGTTGAAAAAATTTGTGCTAAATGTATTGCATGTAGACATGATAAATCTAGGTCTATGCCACATGGTTTGTACACCCATCTTCCTATGCCAACGGAACCATTGGTTGATATCTCCATGGATTTTGTTCTTGGGTTGCCGAGAACTAGGAAGGGTCGTGATAGTATATTTGTTGTTGTGGATAGATTTAGTAAAATTGTGCACTTCATTGTTTGCCATAAAACTGATGATGCAACAAATATAGCTGACTTATTCTTTAGAGATGTAGTGAGATTGCATGGGGTACCTAGGACAATAGTCTCGGATAGAGATGTCAAGTTCTTGAGTCACTTTTGAAAAATTTTGTGAGGAAAGTTGGGTACTAAGCTTTTGTATTCTACTACTTGTCATCCACAAACCGATGGACAAACGAAAGTGGTGAATAGAACTTTAGGTGCTTTACTGCGTTCTGTAGTTAGTAACAACTTAAAATCTTGGGAAGATTGTTTGCCTTTTCTTGAATTTGCTTATAACCGTACTATTCATTCTTCTACTGGATTTTCAGCATTGAGATTGTATATGGCTTTAATCCTTTAACTATATTGGATTTGATGCCTTTACCTTTGAGTGAACTTGCTAACTTAGATGGACAAAAGAAGGCGAACATAGTTAAAGCTATACACGAGAAAGCCCGACTACAGATTGAGAAAATGAATAAGTTAACTGCGCAAAAGGCTAATAAAAGGCGCAAACAAGTGATATTTGAACCAGGTGATTGAGTTTGGGTACATTTGAGGAATGAAAGGTTTCCTAACAAAAGGAAGTCTAAGTTGGATGCTAGAGGTGATAGACCTTTTCAAGTGCTCGAGAGAATCAATAACAATGCATACAAGATTGATCTTCTAGGTGAGTATAATGTGTCCGCATCATTTAATGTTGCTGATTTTTCTCCTTTTGACATGGATGCAGATTCGAGCACGAATCTTTTTGAGGAGAGAGGGAATGATGTGGGCATTGAGCGCTCTTCTAGCATGGATGTTCGTGATAAAGACATTACGTTGCCAAGTGGACCAATGACGCGTTCTCGAGCTAAAAAGATCAAAAAGGGAATGTTTGGACTTGTGAAAAGAATTATGGATGAAGATCGATTCAAGTTTCCAAATAATTTGAACACTTTTCTGAGGCCTAATGATGATTTAAGCATGTTGTCCAAGCAAGGGATGAAAGTCGTAATGATGCTCGAGAGTTGCGGACACGAAACGGCGTCATTTTAAAAATAAACAACTTAGAATGGCAATTTCGTAATTTAGCTATTTTAGGGTTAGTTTTCAACCTTAGGATTACTTTCTTAATATTTAATGGTTTAGATTGATTCTTGATCTAACCCTAGTCCTTATATAAAGGGGGATCAATTTTTTTGTAAGACAGATTTGAGTTTTTAATCAATTGAGAGAATTAATTTTCTTATTGGTCCCAGGAGTGTTCTTGCAAGGTGAGGAATCAATTTCTTCTTCTTGTTGCATTAGGAGTTGAATTATCATATCAAAGTAAAAATACTTTGTGCCGATTGATCTTCTCTTTCCCTAGCCTTCTAATCCACGTTTTTAGATACAAGTTATTTAAGGGTTTGGTAGGGCGGGTTCTTGTTTCCTATTACTGTTCAATATTTCTTGTATGTTTGGGGCTTCGGATTTTTTAATCTTGGGGTTCCGCATCACTTCTACTTGTTGCATTGGGAATTAATCTTCTTATCAAAGGTATTTAAGCTTGAGGTTCTGCATCATTTGGTATCAGAGCAAGACTAAGATAAATTCTTATTTATCTTGTTCTTTGTTTTTCTTTTTAGAGTCTTTGATTAGCTTATTGTTTTTTCTTTTGTTTTGTTCTTTAGTTCTTCGTAAACTTCATTATTCTTGGTGTTTTAGAGTACCAAAAAAAAAATCGTAAAAAAAAATCGTGATAAAAAAAAAAGAGGAAAAAGAAGAATCTGATTATATATACAGAAAAAAAAAATTGAAAGTTGAAATATTGAGATTGGTTGTTTGCAAATTAGAAAAGTTACTTATTCCTAAATTGATTTTTGATTTGTTTTTATTATTCCATATTTTTTACTTTTTTAATTTATTTGTTTCATATTCTCATAGTTTCTTATTTTCTTACTTTCCTATTCTAATTTTTTTTTTCCAATTCTCATAGTTTCTTATTTTCATACTTTCATATTCTAAATTTGTTCATATTCTCATTGTGTTTATTTCATAGAGTAATTATTATTTGTTTCGTTACTCTTTTGTCATTTTCTTTTGTGTCAATTTTGTTCTAGAATTGAACTTGCTTTTATTGTTAGGTTTTAATTTTGAAATTTTCTATTTGAGTTTTATATTTTTTTTTAAGATAATTGGTTCTAAAGTGCAACATGGTGAATAAGACTTGAGTGGTAAAAGGCTTGAGTGGTGAGCATAAAAAGGGTAAAAGCCAAATTTGTGTGAAACACAAAGGTTTACCATTGTTGAGTTAAACACGTTTGGGAGTGTGTGAGAATGTCTAAAAGAGACGGAAATTGAGTTTCTACTTCAGAAGAATAGCAAGTGGCAACACCAGATCCAAAGCTCTTACGACAATCCTTTGAGGGTGAGTATAGAAGGATGGAAGAGAGATTGACTTCTAGGATAGAAGAAACATTGAAATCTATGTTGGATGAGAAGATGGAGCAAATGAAGAAGATGACCATGGCCATGGCCATGTCCAATACTACTAAAAGGGAAGGAACACGACCCATGAGACAAGAAATAATTGTTTTCGATGAAGACGAGTATGAAGTCCAAACTGTAAAAAGAAGACCTATGAGAGAAGAGCCAAAAGGAGGAAGGGATGACAACCTAAGTTTGATTAAGATGCACATTCCACCATTCAAGGGAAGAAGTGATGCCGATGCATACTTGGAATTGGAAAAGAAGGTAGAGTTAATATTTGATTGTCACAATTACTCTGAGGAAAAGAAGGTTATACTAGCCGCAGTGGAGTTCACTGACTATGCTCTAGTTTGGTGGGAGCAACTTATACAGTTAAGGAGAATGTATAGAGAAGATCCAGTCTCAACTTGGGATGAGATGAAAAGAATTATGAAGAAGATGTTTGTACCATCATATTTCTATAGAGAGCTTCATCAAAATTTGTAGAGATTCACACAAGGGTCTATGTCCATAGAGGAGTATTACAAAGAGATAAAGATGGATGAGTTAAATGATAAGGTAAGTGAAGTCTTTATGACTGCCATAAATAACCCAATAAGTGATGGTTTGCGAACTAGAGATATAGAGCCATCGGGTTCCGAAGATGATGAAGTCTCAAATCATTCCATGAGGAGACGCAGAAGGAGAGAGGAACCAAGGGCTAGGAGACATGAGCATAATGAAAAAAAAAAGTCACACTTGTACCTTTATCTCCAATGGTGGTGTATTTTGAACAATTGAAATTATCCAAAAGTTCACGTGAGGATTTGGGAAGTTAGGCAAATAAAAAAATTGAGTGTAAAGAGGCCAATAGTGAAAATAATATAAATAAAGGCCCAATGATAAGTGATTGCATTAGTAAGAAAAATAAAGAGGAAAGTGCAATAGAGAAAAGTGAAAAGAATGAAAAGAAAAAGAGTTTAAATGCAAAACAGAGATAAGTCAATAGTGCATTGTTAGGCAAGAAAGCAATATTGTTAGTGAGGTTTCGAGATGTTTTGCTTTGTGAAACTAACCTTAACTTCAATTTGCCTAGTGTTTTAGTCTCTTTATTGCATAACTTTGATGAGAAATCAAAATTGGGTGGAATGCCTCGAACTATTCAATATGATAGGGATGTGGTATTTTTTAGTCCCTTTGGAAAAATTTTATGGGATGACACGTGGAGGTTATTCAAACCAGAAGATTGAGTTTGGGTATATTTAAAGCAGAAATGGTTTCCTAACCTTAGGAAATCAAAGTTGGATGCTAGAGGAGATAAACCGTTTCAATTGCTTGAAATAGTCAATGACAACTCATACAAAATCACCCTTCAGGATGAGTACAATAAGTCCACTATTTTTAATGTTTATGATATTTTTCCTTTCAATATGGATTCAGATTCGATGATGAATCTTTTTGAAGAGAAAATGAATGATGCAGGCATCATAGAGCCATATTCTACCATTGGAGCAAAAGATGATGATTTAAGTATGATGTCCAAGCAAGGGATGAATGTATGCTCAGGAGTTGCAGAGACGAAACGACGTAGTTTTAAAAATAAGCATCTTATAATGGCAGTTTCGTAATTTAGCTATTTTCGGATTATAATGGCAGTTTCATAATTATTGCTATTTCCGGATTATAATTGCAGTTTTGTAATCATTGATATTTCTGAATTATATTTATTTAGGGTTAGTTTTAAGCTTTAAGATTACTTTCTTAATTATTTTATGGTCTAGATTGATTCACAATCTAACCTTAATCTCTATATAAAGGGGAGGTTACTAGCTGATTATTGATTATTTAGAATCTACTATTGTTTTCAACAAGACTTGTGTGTTCCAAGTGAGGATAGTTATTCTTCTACTTGTTGCATTGAGAATTGATCTTCTTATCAATGTTATTTACTTTGTGACGAATTTCAATTTCATTATTTACCTTTTAATTAATGTTGCTAGATACAATTGTTATCTAGAGGTGCTATAGGGCGGATTTTTACATAGGGTTTGTTCCATATCATCTTGTGTGTTGGGATTACAGTTTCTTTAAGCTTGGGGTTCCGCATCAAATAAAAATAAGGAAAACTAGAGTAATGATTACCTGTAGGAAGTGTAGAAACACTGGACAAAATGCAAGACTGATGTGGGCATCGAGCGCTCTTCTAGCATGGATGTTCGTTGTGAAGACATTGTGCTGCCAAGTGGACCAGTGACGTGTTCTCGAGCTAAGAAAATCAAAGCGGGAATGCTTGAACTTGTGGAAAGAATAATTGATAAATATCGATTCAAGTATCCACATGATCCAAACACTTTTATGAAGCATAATGATGATTTAAGCATGATGTCCAATCAAGGAATGAAGGTGGTAATGCTGCTCGGAAGTTGCAAAGACGAAACGACGTAATTTTAGCTATTTTCGGATTACAATGGCAGTTTCATAATTTAGTTATTTTCGGATTATAATGGCAGTTTCGTAATTATTGCATTTCCGGATTATAATGGTAGTTTTGTAATTATTTCTATTTTCGGATTATATTTATTTAGGGTTAGTTTTAAGCTTTAAGATTACTTTCTTAATTATTTTATGGTCTAGATTGATTCACAACCTAACCTTAATCTCTATATAAAGAGGAGGTTACTAGCTGATTATTGATTATTTAGAATCTACTATTGTTTTCAACAAGACTTGTGTGTTCCAAGTGAGAATAGTTATTCTTCTACTTGTTGCATTGAGAATTGATCTTCTTATCAATGTTATTTACTTTGTGACGAATTTCAATTTCATTATTTACCTTTTAATTAATGTTGCTAGATACAATTGTTATCTAGAGGTGCTATAGGGCGGATTTTTACATAGGGTTTGTTCCATATCATCTTGTGTGTTGGGATTACAGTTTCTTTAAGCTTGGGGTTCCGCATCAAATAAAAATAAGGAAAACTAGAGTAATGATTACCTGTAGGAAGTGTAGAAACACTGGACAAAATGCAAGACTGATGTGGGCATCGAGCGCTCTTCTAGCATGGATGTTCGTTGTGAAGACATTGTGCTGCCAAGTGGACCAGTGACGTGTTCTCGAGCTAAGAAAATCAAAGCGGGAATGCTTGAACTTGTGGAAAGAATAATTGATAAATATCGATTCAAGTATCCACATGATCCAAACACTTTTATGAAGCATAATGATGATTTAAGCATGATGTCCAATCAAGGAATGAAGGTGGTAATGCTGCTCGGAAGTTGCAAAGACGAAACGACGTAATTTTAGCTATTTTCGGATTACAATGGCAGTTTCATAATTTAGTTATTTTCGGATTATAATGGCAGTTTCGTAATTATTGCATTTCCGGATTATAATGGTAGTTTTGTAATTATTTCTATTTTCGGATTATATTTATTTAGGGTTAGTTTTAAGCCTTATGATTACTTTACTAATTATTTTATGGTCTAGATTGATTTTTAACCTAACCATAATCTCTATATAAAGGGGAGGTTACTAGCTTGTAAGAAAAAAAAAAACTTTTACTATTAATTATTGAGAATCTACTTTTGTTTTCAACAAGACTTGTGTGTTCCAAGTGAGGATAGTTCTTCTTCTACTTGTTGCATTTTGAATTGATCTTCTTATCAAAGGTATTTACTTTGTGGCGAATTTCAATTTCATTATTTGCCTTCTAATTAGTGTTGCTAGATACAATTGTTATCTAGAAGTACTATAGGGTGGATTTTTTACTTAAGGTTTGTTCCATATCATCTTGTGTGTTGGAATTACAGTTTCTTTAAGCTTGGGGTTCCGCATCATTTGGTATCAAAGTAAGGCCAAGATAAATTCCTATTTATCTAGTTCTGTGTTTTTCTTTTTAGAGTCTTTGATTAGCTTTTTATTTTCTGCGTTTTTTTTCTTTTGTTTTTGAGTTCTTCGTGTTCTTCATTGTTCTTGGTGTTTTAGTAGCCAAAAAAAAATCGTAAAAAAAATAAAAATCGTAGCAAAAAAAAAATATTGAAAGTTGGAATATTGAGATTGGGTGCTTGCAAATTAGGAAAGTTACTTATTCCTAATTGATTTCTGATTTTTATTAGTCCTTATTTCCTACCTTTCTAATTTTATTTATTCATATTCTAATAGTTTCTTATTTTCTTACTTTCTTATTCTCATAGTTTCTTATTTTATTATTTTCCTATTCTCATAGTTTCTTATTTCTTACTTTCTTATTCTTATAGTTTCTTATTTTCATACTTTCATATTCTAAATTTATTTAGTTTCCTATTCTCATTGTGTTGATTTTATAGAGTAATTATTATTTGTTTCGTTACTCTTTTACCCTTTTCTTTTGTGTCAATTTTGCTCTAGAAATAAACTTGCTTTTATTGTTAGGTTTTTAATTTTGAAATTTGCTATTTTAGTTTTATATTTTTGTTTAAGATAATTGGTTCTAAAATGCAACATGGTGAATAACACTTGAGTGGTAAAAGGCTTGAGTGGTGAGCATAAAAGGGTCAAAGCCAAATTTGTGTGAAACACGTAAGGGAGTGTGTAAGAATGTCTAAAAGAGACAGAAATGGAATTTCTACTTTGGAAGAAGAGCAAGTAGCAACACCGAATCCAAAACTTTTACGATAATCGTTGGAGGGTGAGTATAGAAGGATGGAAGAGAGATTGACTTCTAGGATGGAATAAACATTGAAATCTATGATGGATGAGATGATGGAGCAAATGAGGGAGATAACCATGCCCATGTCCAATACTACTAGAAGGGAAGGAACACGACCTAGGGGACAAGAAGTAATTGTTTCTGTCCAAACTGTAAGAAGAATACCTAAGAGAGAGGAGCCAAAAGGAGGAAGGGATGACAACCTAAGTTCGATTAAGATGCACATTCCGCCATTCAAGGGAAGAAGTGATGCCGAGGCATACTTGGAATGGAAAAAGAATGTAGAGTTAATATTTGATTGTCACAATTATTTTGAGGAGAAGAATGTTAAACTAACTGCAGTGGAGCTCACCGACTATGCTTTAGTTTGATGGGAGCAACTTCTATAATCAAGGATGAGATATAGAGAAGATCCGATCTCAACTTGGGATGAGATGAAGATAATTATGAGGAAGAGGTTTGTACCATCCTATTACTATAGAGAGCTTCATCAAAAGTTGCAGAGACTCATACAAGGGTCTAGGTCCGTAGATGTGTATTACAAAGAGATGGAGATGATTATGATAATGGCCAACATTGAAGAAGATAGAGAAGCTACAATGGCAAAATTTCTAAGTGGGATGAACAAAGATATTGCCAAGGTGGTTGATCTACATCCATATGTAGAGATGAAAGAAATGGTCAACATAGCTATTAAAGTGGAAAAGCAATTGAGAAGTGAAGGGTCATCAAAAGGGTTTTCAAGCTCCAATTCAAAGTGGGGTTCCAATTCGAAGTGGAACTTGTATGACGACAAGAAGAGAGAAGAACTTGGAGACCAAAGAGAAAATTGGAGATGCATCCAAGTTCAAGGATATGAGTGTCAACCCAACAAGAGGTACTCCTGATCCTAACACTTCTAGTACTTCTAGACATAGGAAAATAAAATGTTTTAAATGTCAAGGGTTTGGGCATATTGCTTCCGAATATCCAAATAAGAAAACTATGTTGGTGAGGGGTAATGAAGTAATGTCGGAGTCTGAGTCTGATGAGGAAAGACCACCATTAGAGTATGATTCTAGTGAGGAATGTAGAGTATCCCGTAGTTGGAGAGTCCCTGGTAATTAGAAGGGTTTTAAATTTGAAGGTGAATGAAGAGGGACTAGAACAAATGGAGAATATTTTTCATAGTAGATGTTTTGTGGGTGGTAAAACATGTAGTTTAATCATTGATAGGGGT
The DNA here is from genome assembly GCA_003254975.1 of Ochetophila trinervis. Classification (NCBI taxonomy): domain Eukaryota; kingdom Viridiplantae; phylum Streptophyta; class Magnoliopsida; order Rosales; family Rhamnaceae; genus Ochetophila; species Ochetophila trinervis. The sequence goes on from QANX01004747.1 coordinate 96,249, forward strand.
AGTTGTGCTAATGTTGCTAGTACTACTTTGGTTGAGAAGTTGAGATTAGTATGTGAAAAACACCCTAACCCTTATAGGTTACAATGGTTGAATGATATTGGGGAGATTAAAGTAAATAAGAGAGTAAAAGCTTCCTTTTCTATTGGAAAGTATAGTGATGAGGTTTTGTATGATGTAGTACCTATGCAAGCGGAGCATATTTTGTTGGGTAGACCATGGCAATCCGATAGGAGGACTATCCATGAAGGTTTTAAGAATATGTATTCTTTTGAGCATAATGGAAAGAAAGTCACACTTGCACCCTTATATCTAAAAGAGGTGTATCTTGAACAATTGAATCTATCTAAAGTTTTCCATGGGGATTTGGAAAGTGAAGCAAATAAAAGAATTGAGTATAAAGAGGCCAAGAATGAAAAGAATAAAAATAAAGGCCCAATGAAGAGTGATTGCACTAGTAAAAACGAGTAAAGTGCAAAAGAGAAAAGTGAGAAGAGTGAAAAGAAAAAGAATTTTTATGCAAAAGAGAGAGAAATCAAAAGTGCATTTTTCAGCAACAAAGCAATATTGTTTGTGAGGTTTCGAGAGGCTCTGCTCTATGAAACTAACCTTAATCCCGATTTGCCTAGTGTTTTTGTCTCTTTATTGCAGAATTTTGACGATGTTTTCTCGGAAGAGATGCCGACTGGATTGCCGCCATTGAGAGGTATTGAGCACCAAATAGATTTTGTGCCTGCAACAAACATTCTAAACCGACTAGCCTATCGTAGCAATCCCGAGGAAACGAAGAAGTTACAAAGGCAAGTGGAGGAGTTTCTAGCAAAGGGTCATGTTAAGGAGAGCATGAGTCATTGTGCTGTATCGGTCTTATTGGTACCCAAGAAGGATGACACATGGAGGATGTGTATTGATTGTTGAGCAGTGAATAAAATAACGGTAAAGTATCGTTATCCCATTCCTAGGTTAGATAATATACTTGATGAATTGCATGGTGCTTACTTATTTACTAAGATAGATTTAAAAAATGGATACCATCAAATTCAGATGAAGCAAGGGGATGAGTGGAAAACTGCTTTTAAAACAAAATATGGTTTATATGAATGAATGGTTATGCATTTTGGGTTAACTAATGCTTATAGTACATTTATGCGATTAATGAACCATGTTTTAAAGGAATTTCTAAAAAAGTTTGTGGTTGTATATTTTGATGATATTTTGATATATAGCAAAAATGTAGATGACCATGTGATGCATGTTAGACAAGTGCTAGATGTGCTTAGAAAAGAGAAATTATATGCTAACCTTAAAAAATGCACATTTTGTATAGATATGCTTGTTTTTCTTGGTTTTGTTGTGAATGCAAAAAATGTTGAAGTAGATGAAGAAAAGATCAAGGCTATCAAGAAATGGCTTACACCTAAGAACGTGTCTGAGGTAAGAAGTTTTCATGGTTTAGCTTACTTTTATAGAAGGTTTGTGAATGACTTCTCTACCATAGCTGCTCATTTGAATGAGATTGTCAAAAAAGAGGTAGGTTTTAAATGGGATAAGGAACAAGAACATGTGTTTCAAACTTTAAAAGATAAGTTATGTTCTGCTCCTATTCTTGTTCTACCTAATTTTGATAAGATGTTTGAGTGATGCTTCTGGGATTGGTATAGGTGTTGTTTTGATGCAGGAAAAGCGTCACATTGCATACTTTAGTGAGAAGCTAAATGGAGCTCAACTCAAGTACTCGTCATATGACAAGGAGTTGTATGCGTTGTCTCGTGCCTTGAAGGTGTGGCAACATTACTTGCTTCCAAAGGAGTTCGTGAATCATACCGATCATGAGTCTCTCAAACACATCAAAAGACAAAGAAAGCTCAACAAGAGGCATGCAAAGTGGGTTGAGTTCATAGAGACTTTTCCATATGTGATATGCTACAAGCAAGGTAAGGATAATGTAGTAGCTGATGCATTATCTCGAAGGTATGTTCTCATAACTACACTAACTTCTAAGTTGTTAGGTTTTGAGCAAATGAAAGACATGTATGCAAGTGATTCTAATTTTAAGGATATTTATGTTGCATGTGAACAACGTGCATTTAATAAGTTTTATAAACATTATAGTTTTCTGTTTCGTGGTTCAAGAATTTGTATGCCTAATTGCTCAATTAGAGAATTGTTTGCTAGAGAATCACATAGTGGTGGTTTAATGGATCATTTTGGTGTGCATAAGACTTTAGATGTTTTAGTTGATCACTTTTATTGGCCACGTATGAAAATAGATGTTCAAAGAATTTGTTCTCAATGTATTGCATGTAGACGGGCCAAATTTAAGTCTATGCCACATGGGTTATATACACATTTGCCTATTCCTAATGAGCCTTGGGTTGATATATCCATGGATTTTGCCCTTGGGTTACCTAAAACTAGGAAGGGTAGTGATAGCATATTTATGGTTGTTGATAGATTTTCTAAGACGGCACACTTTATTGCATGTCATAAGACTGATGATGCTACAAATATTGCTGACTTGTTCTTTAAGGATGTTGTAAGATTGCATGGAGTGTTTAGAACTATTGTGTCTGATAGGGATGTGAAATTTTTCAGTCATTTTTGGAGAGTCTTGTGGGGTAAGTTAGGTACTAAATTGTTGTATTCTACAACTTGTCATCCACAAACCGATGGTCAAACGGAGATGGTTAATAAGACTCTAGGTATTTTGCTTCGTGCTATTGTTGGTAAGAATTTGAAAACTTGAGAAGATTGTTTACCTTTTGTTGAATTTGCATATAATAGAATTATTCACTCTTTTATAGATTTTTCACCATTTGAGATTGTGTATGGTTTTAATCCTTTAACTGTGTTGAATTTGATGCCTTTACCTTTGAGTGAAATTGCTAGCTTAGATGGACATAAAAAGGCGGACTTGGTTAAAACTATACATGAGAATGTCATGTTGCAAATTGAGAAGAGTGACTGTCTAACCGCTCAAAGAGCAAATAAGGGGCGAAAGCAAGTGATATTTGAACCAAGAGATTGTGTTTAGGTACACATGAGGAATGAAAGGTTTCCTAGCCAAAGGAAGTCTAAGTTTGATGCTAGAGGCGATGGGCCTTTTCAAATTCTTGAGAAGATCAATGACAATGCATACAAGATTAATCTTCCAGGTGAGTATAATGTGTCTGCATCATTCAATGTTGCTGATCTTTCTCCTTCTGACATGGATGCAGATTCGATGACGAATCTTTTTGAGGAATGAGGGAATGATGTGGACATTGAGCGCTCTCTTAGCATGGATGTTCGTGGTGAAGATATTGTGTTGCCAAGTGGACCAGTGACGCGTTCTCGAGCTAAGAAGATCAAAGCGAGAATGCTTGGACTTGTGAAAAAAATAATTGATGAAGATCAATTCAAGTATCAACATGATCCAAACACTTTTATAAGGCATAATGATGATTTCAGCATGATGTCCAAGCAATGAATGAAGGTGGTAATGCTGCTCGGGAGTTGTAAAGACGAAATGACGTAATTTTAGCTATTTTCGGATTACAATGGCAGTTTCTTAATTTAGCTATTTTCGGATTATAATGGCATTTTTGTAATTTTTTTTCGGATTATATTTATTTAGGGTTAATTTTAAGCCTTATGATTACTTTCTTAATTATTTTATGGTCTAGATTAATTTTTATCCTAACTCTAATCTCTATATAAATGGGAGATTACTAGCATGTAAGAAAAAAAAAATTTGATTATTGATAATCTACTCTTGTTTTCAACAAGACTTATGTGTTCCAAGTGAGGATAGTTTTTCTTCTACTTGTTGCATTGGGAATTGATCTTCTTATCAAAAGTATTTACTTTGTGGCGAATTTTAATTTCATTCTTTGCCTTCTAATTAGTGTTGCTAGATACAATTGTTATCTAGAGGTGCTATATGGCAGGTTTTTTACGTAGAGTTTGTTTCATATCATTTTATGTGTTGGGATTACAGTTTCTTTAAGCTTGGAGTTCCGCATCAAAGACTGTGCAGGGCAGCTGATAGTGAAGAAGGATAATTAGAGGTGATATATGCTATTAATATTGTCTGCTACATTATTATTTTAAAATTTAATTACAAACCAATCATTTATATGATAATTTATTGCAGGAAACTCTAAAGCAAAAGACATAAATAAAAAGGTCAAGAAAAACAAAAAAGTCAACAACAAGGACATTACAACAAAGGCGAGCTGCAGAAGTGCTTCATTTTATGCATTCTAGTATTTATGTCTATCATTTATTTCATATGCTAATGTTTTTGCCTTAACTTTTAAGAACTGAGCAACACAACAACAAGCTAATCTGGATAGCCAGCTAGCCAATTAACTTTGGAGGCATCTAGGCAACCAACAAGCCAACCATTGACCCAGCCAGAAAATCCATCGATTAACTAGGTTTCTAGCCAGCGTAAAGATAAAGAAAATAAGATTGTGGAGTGAAATAATAGAAGTATCAAACCATATTCAACTTATTTTAAGATGTTTGTATTTTGGGGATATTTATCGTTGTATTTACTAGGGTTATTGGGAAGTTTGTATTTTAAGACATGTATGGTACAGTTTTAGATAGTTAGCATTGGTGTATGACCAATATTTATTTTGGGACATACTTGATACAAATTGGTGCGTACTATTGATATAGGACCAAAATGTTGCTCAAATTTGAAATACATGTATTGTTAATGTAACCAAACCTTCAGTTTCTTTTGAGATATTAATTCCAATTGAAGAAAGATGTATTTTATCATATATTAATGTCCAATTTTTTTCCATATCAAATTATAATATTTTGCTTGCTATCTTATTGCAACAACTAAATTGAAACACATATGTCATATGAGGACCAAATATATGCCAACAAATACAAATTTTCGATTGCATAGTAAAACAGTTTACAAATTGTAATTGAGCTACACTCACATTCCCTAAACCATTAGAAGCATCAAAAAGTCTAACACTCACACTACCTAAACCATCAGAAACATTCAAAAACATTAACACTCAAACCCTTTCATTTACGTTCAATCTTTCTTATAATCAAATTATAGCAATACAATAAACATATCACTAAACCAATAAACACAAAGACTAATCTTCTTTGAAAGCTACGGTTATCTTTCTCCAATTTTAACATGCCTCATAATAAGTCTGAAATAATTTGTAACGAATGATCACATACTAGTGCATCATGTCATTCAAAAAAATCACACCCATGATTTTTTTTTTATTGTCCTACATAATGAGTTGACAAGGAACATGCATTGCTAAATACAACATAAAGTGAATTACCAATTACCTTTTTCTTTTTTTCTTTTTTTTCAGTAAACCAATTACCTAACACAATAAACAAATTACCTAATTTATTTTTCCCACATAAAGCCTAATCAATATGCAGAACCTTGATATACTTTTGCTATTAATTGTTGTTATAAAAGCAGAAAAAAATTCTTAAACAGAAACAAACAGCAATTCCTATTTTCCCCATTCACATCCTCTCAACAATTAAATGTGTAAAAAAATTGAGTGAAAAATTTCATTGCTACTCAGAGAATTAAGAGAGCTAGTTTAATGAAAAATTTACTTAACTTCCACAGCCATTAGACCTTCTGCTTGAATTATTGCATGTCCGTAAAGTTTTTTGGACGATTGGCTTCCCACAGTAGTACACCATCGGCTTAGAATCTATGAACCCAGTCATTGCCAAAGTCACACCCCCACCAGACCCTTCTTCCTTCGGCGAACCCAGATAACCCAGTTCTAGAGAAAATATCAATTGCTTATCAAAATTTCTTGCTCAAAGTTGTAGGACAGGAACGAAGGAAGGGGGGGAATTGTTTTTCCTCAAAGTTTTCGAGCCGGATTGAAGAAAGGGAAATGTTTTTCTCTTTGCAATTTAGTTTAGTTTAGGGCACCCTTTTTTTAAATCGCAGAGGAGATATAATGAGATGGCAATGTGGATGAGAGAGAACGAGCAAGGATTCCAAAGTGGAGGAGAGACGATGTGAAGTGATGCAAGTGTAGAAGAGAAAAAGTGAGATGGGGTGTCAATAATCTCACGTTTTTTTTTTTTTCATAAAAAAAAGTAAGATGGGGTGTCAATATGGATATTTATCTTCAGACTGTTTGAAAATATATTATTTATTTTTAAAATTAGTCTCACGTGCTTTCCATGTATATTTTAACATTTAAATTGAACATAAACAATAAAAAAGATACAATTTTGAATTTGATGGTTAAAATAAAATAAAAAATTAACAAAATGTAAATTACCATATTTTTAAAAGGCTTACAATAATACTAACCCTAAAATAAATAGATGAGTTTTTTTTTTTTTTTTTAATATATAAAGATTGCTGTGAAAAGCCAAAATCGTTTAACAGGAAAAGGACAAAATTGTCAAATAAAAATTTAAAAATAAAATAAATAAGAGCAATTGAGGTGGTGAAGTGGAGGAACTCCGAATTTCCCACTCGTTGTCGCAAATTCCATTCTCCATTCCCAGTCACACCAAACAGCTCTCTCACCTCGCTCCCTAAATTCTCCATTTTCTTCTGACCCACATAAACCGTACTTTCAAAAAGCGATTCCATAAGCTCAGAGAGACGAAACGGTGGACATGGCGATGACCCATAACTCGGCGGGTTTATGTAGTCCCGCAGTTTTGAAGGCCGGCTTGGCAGTAATCGCCATGTGCATAGCTGGCTACATTCTGGGTCCGCCCCTTTACTGGCATTTCGTGGAAGGCTTGGCCGCCGTTAGCCGTTCTTCTGCTTGCCCTTCTTGCGTCTGTGATTGCTCTTCTCAGCCTATCCTCTCTATCCCACTTGGTAATTTACCTCTTTCGTTCAACCCCCTGATCGATTACTTTTTTCTTTTTCTTTTTTTAAACTTTTTATGTTTCTTAGATAGTTTTTTATTACCGGATCCAATTGGATCTGTTACCACTTTCCCTTGATTTAGTCCTTGTTTCGAATTTACAATTCTTGAAATAAATGTTTAGCTTGTATTCGAACTATGATTTGGCTTAGATCTCGATCCCGCTAAAGGTTTGTGACCACCCTCTATTTTTTTGCTGGCAAAATTGACTGACGATAAGTGCACAGGATCTGAATGGGAAATAGGTTCATGAAATCCATCAATTTTAGGAGGGATCAGGGCTTAGCCAGTTGAGCTTAGAGTTTGGTGCATCAATTCGAGTACTGGGTCTATTCCCTTCTGGGTTTTGTTTTGATTTATGACTCAGTAATTGAAATTGAAGCGTGTAGCACAAACTATAATCCAATTTGGTTTTAGGAATCCCAAATTTCCAAAGGCTTAGGACCGAGAATGTGAGAATGAAGTATCAATTTATTATTAATTTTGTAGTCTTTTGGTGTAAACTGTTGTGGACATGTCTACCAATCATTACAACGTGCTTTTTCTGTTTTCATGGTGTCGTATTAACTGGTTAACAGAATGAAATATATGATCAAGTGTATTCTGAATCTCATTTTCGGTTGGCATAATGCTGAAATGTGTATTCCTCTTGTTTTGTTTGCAGGATTGAGCAACACTTCATTTGCAGGTTAGTTTCTTTACCAAAAGTTACCTGTATTTGTTTATTTATATCGATATCATTTGTGATCTCAATCTACTTTGGATATTTTCCTAAATTTGGTCTCATCTACCATGCATGAAGATCATCACGTATAAGTCCTCTTATAGTTAAAAGACCACGGTGTTTTGAATTTATATTGTAATGTTATCTCAGTTTGCAACCTGTTTTACTTGTTTACTGAACCCTACCACCTTCCCCCTTCACCACTTTCCACAAAATTTTATTTTTACATGCGGAAAGATCTACTTAGGAATTTGTTACAGTATCACGAATAAGATTAGCATTTTTCTTGCCTTTGCCCCTCTGTCCTGCATGTAGCAGTTCCAGTGGTTATGGATTGGGGAAGGGGTGGAGACAGTTGCAACAAGTTGCTCATTTTACCATGTGAAAATTCCAACTGAGCTTTTAATAAAATTATGTCTTAAAAATAATGGTAATATCTGTAAGATTCATATCTCAAGCCTGGATATCATGAAGTAGGTACTTAATTCTCATTTTTCTTGTACCAACATCCACATACTTCTTATATGCATTTTTACGTTTCTATATGGTTATGATTTATGAAATTTCTAAGGAAATAACAAAGCTTGATTGGCTTGAGTTTTGTTTTAGCCACTAGAATATACATGGGAAGGTGGATCTGTATTTCTATTATTAATTTTTGCATTTTCCATACAATGCAGATTGTGCAAAGCATGATCCAGAAGTGAGTGAAGACACTGAGAAGAACTTTGCAGAGCTGTTGGCAGAGGAGCTGAAGATACGGGAAGCTGAAGCTTTGGAGAATCAGCGACGTGCAGACATGGCTCTGCTAGAGGCTAAGAAGGTGACATCCCAGTATCTAAAGGAAGCAGATAAGTGCAATTCAGGGATGGAAACATGCGAAGGAGCAAGGGAGAAATCCGAAACAGCATTAGCTGCACAAAAGAGACTAACAGCAATATGGGAGTCCAGGGCTCGTCAGAGAGGATGGAAAGAAGCAGTTGCCAAGCCTCATGTTCAGGCGCAAGGGAATCTCCAGACAGTTTAAAACGATGTGCCATTGCATATTACAGAACAGCCAAAGGCTATTGTTCTGCGGCATGGTCATTGCCTTGGATTGTAGTGATGTCATTATATCATGAATATGATCTTCCCTCTTCGCCAAACTTAAAATTATTTGTTACCATTAATAGTCAAAGGTATAGAAACTCTAGTTATTTATCTAGCCTTTTAAAAGCAGTCAAGTTTTTCATGAAAACGTGCTCTTCTCATTTCTTTACGTTGTCTTTGAAAATCCCACTTGTAAGAGTGAGAAAATAGACACTTAGTGCGAAAATGTAATACGTGTTACTGAATTCCTCGGCCATACTATTTCGCATCACCATAGTTTTGTTATTTTAGTATTTTTGAATAGTAATCTTCTTGTGTTGATGTTTTTAAGGAACTTTTATATTCAAATTGTTCTTCAACTCAATGTTTAAACTAGACCTGACAAAATGTTACACGATACGATGACACAGCACGAAATGACACGATAATTTGCGGATTTTGGTCTACGATATTGGGTCGGGTTGATATCAGTGTCACACGATAAGACACGATAAGAAAACGGATTGAAACATGTTGAAACATGTTAACATGATGGATCACGATAAAAAAAATATATTAATTTAATTATTTCATTATAGTTAACTTTTTACATTACTTTTTTTTTTAGTTTTAAAAAACTATAAAATTCATATTTTATTTCATTAGAAAATTACAATTTTTATATCTATTTATATATTAATATTTTATTTTAAATTCTATCTTTTTTATTACTTATATTTGATGTACAATTTCAGTTTGGTTAATAATATTTTGAATATTTTTAAATTAATTTTAGTTTGTTTTATAATATTTTAAATATTTTTAAATTTATAATTGAAATGCATATTTTATTTTTTAGTCACGATAAATATTTAATATAGCTTTAATTCGTAATATTTTACATATTTTAAATTCACAGTTATTATTTATGTTGAATTTTAGTATGTTAATATATTTTTTTTAAATGTTTAACATATTATTTGAATATGTATTTAGGCTTAATAGACATGAATTGATAATGATTTATCCTTTGACAATATATATTAATTTAAATAAAAAATAAAACATTCACGTATATGTCTAGTAAACACGAATAAAACACGACACGAATATGAAACGATATACCACGAACACGGTTCAACACGAAAACTTAACGGGTTAGATTCAGGTGAACAAAATTTAACACGACACGAACACGGTTCAACTCGACACGTTGTCAGGCCTAGTTTAAACTTGTCACTTTTGTGGAATCCTCAATAGTAAGATAATTGGGCTGGTTAACTCTCATTTTATTAAAGTCTTTTAAGTACTTACCAACAAAATAAATTATCTTACAGTAAGACTTGGTAGTATACTAGTATGTGCAAAACAATAGTATTTTACAATAAGGCACCAAATTTTCTTATAATAATTTTTACACTTACTTATGTGGTAGACATTCTGTTCTGAAATATATCAAGAAAACAACTAGATAATTGATTATGTTCAATTAGATAATGATTACATTTATGGTGATTTTGCTTATATCTGCAATGTCGTCCTCCAAGAAATAAACAATCGATCGAGCATGATTACAAATAATTGTGGCTTGATTACGTATAACTGTGTGGATCGGACAGTGACAAATGCTTGTTATCCACTTTTTGATGGGAAAAGTCGTCAACATAAGCATTTTTAATATGAGCAATGTCGTCTATTATTTAGTGGGAAACAACATCATATAAAATGTGATTACATATAATCACGATTTAATTACATATAAATGTGCGAATCATAAGATGATAAATGTTTATCATTCGCCTTTTGATAGGAAATGATGACTACATTAGCATTTATTATGTTTATGGATTTCAACTTTTTTTTTTAAGTTTACTTTTAGTTGTGCTTAATTGATTTTAATGTTTTAAAAAATAATTATTTCTTCTTACGTAAATAAAAGCATAAAGAAAGAAAAAAAAATAGAAACACTAATTTAAAAGCCATGTCAATTTATAAAACAGGGTCCATTTTAATAAACTTTTTATAATCATTATAAATAATTATCATAGTAGTAATTTAAAATGTATGTATTCTTGATCTTTTACACAAAAAGAGAAAAATAGAAAACCAATAACATAAATGTTATTAGAGGTGAAAATTTAGGTTGCCCAACCCTATCTAATTCTAAATATTCAAATTTTGAGGATTCATGTTGAGCTTTTTTGGGCCGGAGAAGAAATTTGGGCAAGACCGATGTTCCAAATTTTAAAGCCCAATTTTAACTTTATTAAGTATAAAGTTGGACTTTAGATATTTAGTTTGAACTTCATATTTAAAGCATAAGTCCGAATTTTAAACATAATTTTTTTTAATCTTAAAATTTATTTCAATATATATATATATATATATTTTAAAAATTATCTTTAAAAATAATATAAAAAACAACTTTATCTTATCATATGTACAAAATATAAGAATATAACAACTAATAATCAAATGCAACTTATAATACAATAAATATTTTATAATAAATTAAATAAAAATAAAAAAAAAATTATAAAATTATGTCGGATAGCCAATCGGGCTTAGCTTTGAGTCAAGCTTAATATGGCTCAACGGGTAGTCTAAAAAATCAGAAAAAAATATTTGAATTAGTTTATTATTATTTTTTTTTTTTTGAGCTTTCAAACTTTTTGACATCCTAGCTATAAGACATTTGCTTAAGATGATTTTATTTCTATTTAAGACGCTTTCTTAAAATGTTTTTATTTATATTTTTATATCATACATGTTTATACATTTTTCATTTTGTATGACATTTGCGAAGAGGAAGCTTAAAATTTTAACACGCATCTTTGTGTTTCAATTTTCCTAAAACTTAATGTATTTTAATTTTTAATGCCATCCAATTAGATTTTGAAAATTTCAACAATATACATTAACCATCTAATGTTTGAAGGTTAAAATGTTTATATTTTAATATGAAAGTTAAAAAAATATGTTTGATTAAACATTTATTAATACAAACACATCAACTAAAATTAACATGACAAAGATTTATCCGTATTTTTAAAGATTTTGATATGTATATTTCAACAAAAAAAATTTAATATATCAGTTTTGAATAAAAAAAAATTAATACATATAAAATAATAGACTGTCATATCTACATCCAATCCAACATGCTATCAATCAAGATCTAACTAAATTTTACAAATGAATATTAGGAGATTATTAAAAATGATAATTATAAAAGTATGAGATTAAGACGTTAAATAAAATTGTTAAAAAAAAAAAGATTTAAATTTTATTATTATTATTACTAATTTTTTTTTTTTTGGGCACTTGGTTGGAGTTTCTGTTCTTGCAGTTTGGCTTGCCTTATGAAATCTTAAATTTTAGAATGGAATTCTCGCCCACCTCTTAGCTATGGTGAAAACCAAGCAAAAACAAATGGGGAAAAATGCTTGCGATGCAATGCAATGCAACCACGTGAATGTGGGCCAATTATGTCAATATCAAAACAAAAGAAAAAGACAGTCCCCTTAAATCATCCATCATCCATTTCACTTTAATCATGGAATCTGTGGGACCCCCCATCTTTGCCTTTTTCAATAGAGACAGAGAAGTCAGACAAAACTCCCGTCCACCCTACGGCTATGATCATATCCATCTCAATTTTTAGCTTTCTTAACGGCTGTGATTGATGTTGAGCTCCCAGCAATCGAATCGTACCTGCGAAACATGTAAGCGACAAACAAAGAAGCCGTAAGAGTCACATAGTCCTTAGCCACACACTGTTTGTTTGACTCGCTCGGTGAACCGGTCTGCGGTCCGTTCGACCAGTACAGGTAATTCAGTAACTCTTTATTATCCCTGAACCGGTCCGGTTTGAATAATTCCGGTTCTTCAAAGATTCCGGGGTCTTTCATAACTAGAGGCTGATAACCGCATAGTAGCTCACCCTTCTTGATGTCATAGACCGAGTCGTGTGAGCTGATTTGAAAATCCTTCCTGGCTCGGGCGAATTGGAGCGGAACCGGCGGGCTGAGCCGGAGAGTTTCATAGACTACCGACTGAACCAGTTCCATTTCTTTAACCGAGTCGAAACTCAGAGTCGACCCGCCTTTTGATCTCACTTCTTGAACGATTCTTTGTTGTAACCCGGACGAGTCACTCGCTATGGTACTGATTAAACTCGGTAGGAAAACCGAGAAACCACCAAACGCGTTGAAACCCAGAACGAAAAGAAGGTTGTGAATTGACTCTTCTTGACTCAGTCCGAATTCGGTTTCCCCTCTTTGTATTACTTCTTTACCTGCATTTTTTTTACAGAAACAAAATACAAGAAAATATGAAGAAAAAAAAACCAAACACCAAAAACCAAACACTTATTTGCCGTTTTTGTTGTCTTTTTCTTTTCTTCCCNCCCCCCCCCCCCCCTTAAAAAGTTTTTGATTTTTACCATTTTGTTTTACAAATTCGTAGAGTTTTCTGTAATCTCCGCCGACGAGGAAAAATGGGTAGGCAAAGGAATGAAGGAATATTTCTTCAAGAGGCTGAAGGACGCCAATTTTGACGGTGGGCAGGAGCTGAAGAGCAAGCCAACGGTCGAGCATGGCGTAGCCGGAGCTAGCAATTTCCGGCGAGATTGAAGGGTCTGCACCAACTAGGCATTTGGTGAGGAATATAAATATCAATTGCTGTAGTGGGACTAAGATTGAAGCTGAAGAGCTGTTTGAGAGATCGGCTTCTATGGTGTCCCACATGGTGGAAAGGCTCGAAATGAGTTCTGGGACCCATGTCTTGGAGCTTCGTTTCAGGATATCCATGGCGTAGTTCTTCACCTGCCCCATTATTCGATTAATTAGCTTTCTTTTTGGTCATCATCTTATATGTATGGGTAAGAATTCCAACTTCAAGTAAAGTGCACTAGCTAATTTGTCCAACAAAAATAATAAGATAACAAAATTTAACTAGAACCCATTGAAGTGTCTAAGAAAATTCACTTGCCACGTCAGAGGGGAAGAAAAATCTGTAGAATTGATTTTGGAAGATTTGTAGTGAAAAGTATTTGATTGTGGTTGAAGTAAAAATTAAAATAAAAATAAATCAGAAGAGAAAGGGGTACAGGATTTCTCAACACCTAAGAAACTTATTTTGCAGAAACTTGGAATTGCATGGGTGTTCAAAGGAACAGTATTCAAGCGTGACAAAGACAGAGCTATTGCCCACTTTTAGGATTAGGACCATTCACACTTTCCTTGGGGACCATCCCCATTTTGTCTTCTGTTAGCTGTTCGTCTTACCTAATAAAATTATTGGGATAATATTGATGGTATTTTGATATGCTTTTCTGAGGTGCTCAAGAATTACAGCGTCACTTTCATTTTCTCTAACAAAATAAACGTTCTTCATGCCATTTTTCTCACCAAAACAATGACAATCCACCGACAGAATTTTCAACTTTTTCAATCCACCATTTTTGGACCTTTTAAAGTAACAAAAAATTTCATAGCAAAATATCAAGGGATATACTTGGTACCGTTTCTTGTTAATTTTCTTCTGCTTTTTTCTTTAGAAGAATTAATAAAAAATTGAAACTACGTACTTTTTTTTATACTATGATAAATCTTTTTTTTATTATTCTTTCAAAAAACTAATATCGAGAATTTCGTCTTATATATTTTCTAATACAAATGCCAATCCAAGCAAAACCCAAGCCAAAATTCAACTAGTAATTGAAGATAAAACATATATATAACATGAACAATTTGGGAAAATGTTGATAGAATAGTATACCTTAGAGTGTTGTGGCTCGGAGGTGTCTAGATAAGCTCCAACTCTGATGTCCCCTGTGAACTTGACACTGGGCATGAAGTCCCCAACAAGAACGTTTTTCTTCTCCACCAAATCCATATCAAACATATGTGAAAACGACTTGCAGTCTAGAACTGCTACAACTTTGGGATTGACGTTCAAGAAGAATGGGAAAGAAGGAGGGACGTTTGTACGGAAAACCGTGCTCTTGTACTTGTCCATTCGCATCTTGAAGTACGTTTCAGGGCCTTGGAACCAGAAATAGGCCAGTCGGTCCGAAATCGATCCGATCAACGGCCAACCGTAGCTTCCTGGGATTGTACGGACCGGTAACGATGCCGGCGAAGGTGTTGGAGGCGATGCCAACGGCGACGAAGACGAAGACGACGATGAAGACGCCGGTGGTAGAGGTGATATGCTCATGATGATTGACATGGTAGTAGTTTTTTTTTTTGTGTGTTTGACGAGAATGATTTTGGTTTGGGTTGATTTCAAACTTGTGAGGAAACGAGAGGATTTAAGGTTTTGGGATGCGTTTTACCAAAAAAAAAGGTTTTGGGATGCAATTATTCAACCTGTCTTATATATTTGTTCTTTTATGAATGAAAAGAAAAAGTATTTGAGAAAAATATAAAAAGAAAATTTAAGTTGTTAAGAGAAATAGTATTTGAATATGGTCTAATTTTTAAAATTCAACAACAGGTCCAATAAATTAGAAACACATGCAATATGTCCAAAAGAATCTATGTTTACATGTAAGTAGAAATTTTAAAAAAATATATAAAAAAAAGTATAATTCACACTTAAGTAATTTAAACTTTTTTTTACCAAAAAAAAAAAGTAATTTAAACTTTTAAAATAGAAATAAAAATAGATATAAAAAACTGTTTAAGCTTTTGGCAGAAAGACTGTTACCAAAAAAAAGCTTTTGGCAGAAAGATAAAGATTAGCCTAAAAAAATGTTATTATCAGCACGAAGAAGTGGGCTATATATAAATATGTTATTTTGTCTCGGTCAACCAGATACCCACGGAGATCCAATCCTGACATGCATGTAAAATTTTCTCCCTTAATCAAGTTGTCAGGTTGTGTCCCAGCCAAATATTTGCCTTAGGATCAGTGCGGGGCGAGGACGGGTTAGATGGTCTTTGTCCCGATTCTACCCTTTTATATATATATATATATATATATATATATATATA
>QANX01004747.1:112195-185121 GCA_003254975.1 Ochetophila trinervis
TTAAATATATATATATTTATATTAAAGAAAAATACAATTTTCTTTATATTAACAATTTCATTCATTTTTATTTTAATGCTTACAATATATAAAATATAACAACAATAATAAATACTGGAAGGCCAAAAAAAGAGAATCACACAAACTTATGATCTAGATTAAAGTTTTCTACTGTCCAGAAAAAAAGAAGAAGAAGATTGTATAACTTAATACAGACAATTTTTGGTGTATTACTAAAACATCAAAACTTGTATTAAAAATGTTAAATTGTATTATTTAATACAATACGTTGTATTCACCAAACATAGTATAAATAAATAATACTTCACTATGCTTCCCTATATAAGATACTAAACAAGCCCTGACTGTCAACCCTAATGCAAGAAGTTAAAATGGTAAAATTTTGTAATTTTTAATCTCCATGTGTCAGCAATCCACTGCCTTTGCCTGCCTCCCCCTCCCCCCTCCCCTTCTAGATGCTTCTCTTTATCCTTGCCCAATCTCCCCTTCCGCCCCAATTCCCTCCCTCTCAAAAAATTTTCCTCTGCCCTCATTCCCCCCACCCTCCCGGTGATACCCCTTTCCCCCAGCCCCAAAATTCCGTCAGCCCCAAAATTCCCCACCCCGCTCCCAATTCCCACCCCTCTGCAATGCCTTTCGCCCTAAATTCTTCCCCGGTGGAGTCTCATCCTTTCCTTCCCTCGGCCTCGCCGGTGCCTCCTCCAGTCGCACACAACCCAACTTCGCCGATACCTCCCCAGCCATGCACATACTGATTTGCAGAGCTGCTCCTCAAATCAATCGTTGAGCGTCAATCGCCGATAGCCTAGCTTCGCCGATTGTCCTCCTTCCCTCGCGCAAAACCCAATTTGCAGAGCCTCCTCCCCAAGCCCAAATGCGAGCCTTGATCGCCTGAGGGGGAATTTTGGGGCAAGGTATCGCAGGGAGGGGGGGGGGGGGGGGGGGCNGGGGGGGGGGGGGGGGGGGGGGGCTGACCACGTGCCTTGCACGTGGGGATTACAAATTGTAACTTTGATTTTGGGGCTGACACGTGTCCCCATCGGGGATGGCTATAAACCCCTAACAGGGGTTCTATCGTACTCGATTGGGTTTTTGTTAAAGAACCCAAATTCACAGCATGGTTAAATTGGGCATTTTGGTCAAACGAATTGATCAAACACACAATTTCACATAATTTCAAAACTTTTCAGATTTATTCAAACGGAAGGTGCCAAGCGACGTGGGAGAACATCAAACCAGGTGTCGAAGCTGGTTTCTTCAAAACTCTCTTTAATGTCTTCCTTGATCTCGATCCTTTCGAACATCTGTCTCCTCCAACTACTGCTTCACCTCTCGGCTGCGGCTCTCTCTTCCTCTCTGACCGCCAACTCTATCTCTTTCCCTTTTCCATCGTCGTCTTGCAAAGCCACCAACCACCGAGTAAACACATCCCTGCAAGAGCTCCCACTCTCCGCCGATCTCACTCCCTTCTTTTCCTTACCTTTCTCGCTTGCCGTACAAGAAGACCGACACGGCAAGAAGCAGTTGAACTCTGCCCCAAAAGCCCTTAAAGCTTCAATGGCAGATGAACCCACCTTTGATTCCGACGGTGATGCGGCAAGCATTCCTGCTGTTGCAGATTCTGAAACTGAAAACTCGTTTGCTGATCCTCATGGTTAATATTATTATTCGTATTGTCTTGTTGCCCAGCAATGCTCTGCAAATTTTGGTCTGGTTTTTTGAAATTGGCTTTGCTTCTCCGTTTCGATCCGATCCTCATCTTCTTCCCCTGTTTCTTGGTTTTAACCCTGACTAGACCAACGCAAGTAACTTTGGGAGAAGACGGTTCTGGGTTATCGAAAGTGCACCCTTTTTTTTTTCCCTTCGGTTGGAAACATTGGCAAAGCCTGATCACCTTTCATGCTTCCACTGTTTTTGAGTCTCCTGCTGAGAGACAAAGTGATGCAAATTCTAGCGGAATGGATCGTTCTACAATGGTTCAGTGGTTTACGAAGTTGACCTCGACCCACAATCCAACGAGAGATTGGAACTTTGGTATGGAAGCTTGACCCGTTGTCTATAAGATTGACAAAAACATTGCTATAAACACCACAATCAAAGCTTCGTTCTTTGATTGATAAGTTGGAAGTTTGTTCTTTGGACAAACCAAAGAAGAGAGAAGAATAATTCTCAAATAATTGCAAAAATCTATTTTATTCATTATGCTGGCCGAAATTGGCCTTTTAAATAAAAACATTGTTGCTAAATATGGTTTCCTAAATAATCATCCCTAAAAGGAATAGAAAATAAAAGACTAATATACCCATAATAAATAAACTAATTTACAAGATAATTCCAAGCCCATTTACATCTACTCTTTAATGTAGCTCAGCAAATTAATAAATGTGTCTTAAGCCCATCCATAACTTTTTTGGCCTTTTTATCCAATGCTTGTTGAATATAAAGATCCAAGGCCTTCTTGAATTGCTTGGCTCGATTACGAGTCACGGGACCTCCTGGATAGCTCAAACCATTATATGGACCACCTCCTCTGTATAGCTCGATGTCCCCATCATTCCCTCCCCTTTTTGAAGGATTTGTCCTCAAATCATCACCTGTATCAAAAGGAGAGAGATCAGACACATTAAAGGTACAATTAACTTCATACTCATCGGGAAGATCAATCTTGTAGGCGTTGTCATTAATTTTTTCAAGTACTTGGAATGGACCATCGCCACGTGGCAATGGCTTAGAACGCCGTTGTTCCAGGAACCTCTCCTTACGCATATGCAACCAAACCCAATCACCTGGTTCAAACACAACCTTCTTTCGTCCCTTGTTGGCTTGATTAGCATATTGCTCGGTTCGCTTCTCTATGTGCTGCCGTGTCTTCTCATGTAATTGCTTGACAAATTCAGCTTTTTTTGCACCATCTAAATTCACTCTTTCATCAATAGGCAAAGAAGTCAAATCCAAAGGAGTTAAAGGATTAAAGCCATAAACAATTTCAAATGGAGTAAATTTAGTAGCAGAATGCATGCTTCTATTATATGCAAACTCAACATGCGGCAAACACTCCTCTCAACTTTTTAGGTTCTTTTTTATTAATGCACGTAACAAGGTAGACAAAGTTCTATTAACTACTTCAGTTTGACCATCGGTTTGCGGATGACAAGTAGTAGAGAATAAGAGCTTTGTACCTAATTTCTTCCACAAAGTTTTTCAAAAATAACTCAAAAACTTAGCGTCTCTATTGGACACAATACTCTTAGGCATGCCGTGCAACCTAATAATATCTCAAAGAACAAATCTGCCACATGCGATGCATCATCGATTTTTCTACAAGGTATAAAATGTGTCATTTTAGAAAACCTATCAACTACCACAAATATAGAATCCATACCCCTCCTAGTCCTCGGCAATCCTAAGATAAAATCCATGGAAATATCAACCCAAGAATGAGTAGGAATGGGCAAAGGTGTATACAATCCATGTGGTTTAGTGGTAGACTTAGCTTGTCTACAAGTAATGCACTTCTCACATATTTTCACCACATCCTTTTTCATGTGTGGCCAATAAAAATGTTTATGCAAGATCTCATATGTTTTCAAGACACAAAAGTGACCCATCAACCCGCCACTATGCGCCTCTCGCCCAAGCAACTCTCTAAGTGAACACCTAGGCAGGCATAACTTGTTTTCACGAAATAAAAAGCCCTTATGCTTATAAAATTTTCCAAAAGCTGACGTTTCACATGCATTAAAAATGCTACCAAAATCATCATCATGCTAATATAATTCTTTAATAAGCTCAAACCCTAAACATTTAGCATATAGTGTAGACAATAATACATACCTCTGTGACAATGCATCAGCCACTACATTGTCCTTACCTTTCTTGTACTTGATCACATAGGGAAATGTTTCAATGAACTCCACCCATTTGGCATGTCTCCTTTGTAGGTTTTGCTGCCCCTTTAGAAATTTCAGAGTTTCATGATCCGTATGAATCACAAACTCTTTAGGCCGCAAGTAGTGTTGCCATGTTTCCAAAGCACGAACTAAGGCATACATCTCTTTGTCATATGTTGAGTAGTTTAATGCTCCGCCATTCAATTTTTCACTAAAATAAGCTATTTGCCGGCCACTTTGCAACATGACTGCTCCAATACCCGAGCCTGAGGCATTACATTCAATTTCAAAGGTAACATTGAAGTTCGGTAAAGAAAGCAACGGAGCTTTAGTTAACTTATCTTTGAGAAGTTTGAAGGCTTGCTCTTGCTCTTTTCCCCATTTGAAGCCTACGGTTTTCTTGATCACTTCGGTCAATGGTGCGGCTACTGTGCTAAAGTACTTCACGAATCGACGGTAGAAACTTGCCAATCCATGAAAACTTTGAACGTCCCCAACACTTGCAGGTGTTGGCCAATCCCGAATGGCTTTGATTTTCTCTTCATCAACCTCTATGCCATCTGCACTAACAATATATCCTAGAAACACTAATTTATTAGTAGCAAATGAACATTTTTTGATGTTAGCATACAACTTTTGAGCTCGTAGGACCTGCAAAACTGACTTAACATGGTCAACATGTGCGACAAATGTTTTACTATAAATTAAAATATCATCAAAATAAACAACTACACATAGGCCAAGAAAAGCACGCAACACATGATTCATTAATCGCATGAAAGTACTATGTGCATTAGTTAAACCAAAAGGCATTACTAACCACTCATCATTGGCTTGTTCAATGTCAAAGCTCTCCTAATTTCACTCTCACTTGCAAAAAAATTGTGTTATTTCTTTTCTCTTTTCAAAAGCTCACATTTCTTTTTCTTTCCACTCATTTGTGTTTGGGAGCTCTCAGTCTCTCTCTTGCCAATACTCTCATATTTACTCTCACCATAGGTATTTCTTTGCTTTTGTAATCTCAATTGGTCTTCATATACCTCGGTAGGAGTCATCGGCATCAATGTATATGATTTTCCTTTAAACTCAAAAGAATGTCGATTGGTGTAACCATCATGTGTCACTTTCCGATCAAATTGCCATGCCTGCCAAATAATAAATGACCTGCATGCATGGGTACCACATCACAAATCACCTCATCTAAATGTCGCCCAATTGAGAATGGAACCACCACTTGTTTCACTACCTTCACTTCACCACAATCATTCAACCATTGCAGCTTGTAAGGTCTTGGATGCTTCAAGGTCTTCAATTCCACTTTCTCCAAAATGAGGCTACTAGCTACATTAGTACAACTCCCACCATCAATGATCACACTACAAGCCTTTCCACTTACCAAACAGCGGGTGTGGAACAAATTGTCACGCTGTGGTGATTCATCTGCCTCTTTAGTTTGCACACTTAGTACTCTTCGAACCACAAAAGAATCCCCTGTTATGGCAAACTCGAAATCACCACCTTCCTCCAATGGTGGCATCTCTTCTTCCTCCTCATTTTCATTCTCAGACTCATACTCACCTCCCTCATTTAAATTCATTACACGCCGATTAGGACACTCTTAAGCCATGTGACCCCTGTGCAAACACTTAAAACATTTAATATCACGACTTGGTGTATTTAAAGCGTCGGATTTACCTGAAAATGGGCTAAAGCCGGTCTTAACCTCCTTAGGCTTTTCTTGTTGTGCCACAGACCTATCCTTCCAAGTAGGCATGTCCTCACGTTTATTCCAATTTGGTTTGGAATATGTTCCTACACTTGAGAACCCACGGGTTTGCTTGGTTAGTCTAAGTTGCCTCTCAATTTTAATTGCTTTGTCCACCAACTCTTCCATCTCCACATAATGTTGTAATTCTACCACGTTAGCTATCTCACGGTGTAACCCGTTTAAGAAATGTGCCATAGTCGCCTCTCGATCCTCCACTACATTAGCACGAATCATAGCTATCTCCAACTCCTTGTAGTACTCTTCAACACTTTTGCTGCCTTGTGTAAGCCTCTGTAATTTCTGGCACAAGTCCCTATGATAATAGGTCGGAATGAAACGCTTCCTCATCATAGCTTTCATGTCATCCCAGGTTTCAATCGGTCTCTCACCATTCCGTCTCCTGCTAGTCACTAATTGATCACACCAAACAACAGCATAGTCAGTGAATTCAACAGCGGCTAGTTTAACCTTTTTAAGCTCGGAATAATGTTGGCAATCAAATACCATCTCGACCTTCTTCTCCCACTCGAAATAAGCTTCTGGATCATTCATTCCTTCGAATGATGGTATCTTCATTTTGATGTTGCTCAAGTCATCATCTTCCCCACGATACCTTGGTCTATTCACTCGGCCTCCATAGTTTCTATAGTATGGACCTCTACCGAATTCTTCTTGTGTTTCCTCCATGTCGGCTTCATAGTCGTCTTCAAAACCAGGTTGATTGACCCACTTTCCCCTCATGGCAGCCCGTGGGTGACCACCCCTATAGCCTCCACGTTGTGGTAGGTCTTAATTGTCACCTCGTTGTGTGCCCTGCCTATTCTCCACTCGGTGTATTCTTTCCTCCAGTCCATCAAATTTTAAATCCATTTTTGATTCCATCCTAACACTCATTCGCTCAAACTGTCTCATCATTGCCTCCATGATTGCTCTCATATCATTAAAAGCTTCGAACCTTCTAGGTTGAGAAGTTTCGCCTTGTTGTGACATGACTTCAGACCTGCAAAATTAGTTAATAATGGACCTCACAATTCACTCCCTCACGTGTTTCACTCTAAATATTGGTACTCCACTCGTGTTTATGCTCAATTCAGATTTACGGCTACGTCCAAATCACAATCCAACCTTTCAAATCAAATTACTAACTAAAGTTTGTAGCAAGATTATAGAACAAAGAAAAAGAGAATGAGTTCAAATCACCAGAATATATATATATATATATATATATTTTACTAGGACTAGTTAGGTCCAAAATAGCATGTTTAGGACCAACAAACTATAATTTAAAGAAAAAAATTAAGAAGTGATTTTGTACTTTTTTTTTTCTTTTTTTTTTCGGACTAGCTCACAGATTAGACCAGGCGCGACCCTAGGCGCCTGCTACTGCGATTTGGCTTTTTTTTTGGACTGGCTCACAGATTAGGCCAGGCGCAGCCCCAGTCGCCTGCTACTGCGATTTGGGTTTTTTTTTTTTTTTTAAAGAAAAACAAAGGACGAAGATAAAAGAACAAAGAACTGAGATCAAAGATCAAGGAACAGAGATCAAAGGTCAAGGAACAAAGAAAACAAAGCAAGAATGCTAATGGTTATGGATTAAACAAAAGGAAAAAAAAATATTAAACAAAACGAAGAAAAAAAAAACAATGAGGAAACGACAAACCCTAATGGTTTCGTTTTTTTTTTTCTTGTTTTTTTTTTATTTGCGGAGAACAAATTATAGATAGATTGAACCTGTAGAATCCGTGCTCTGATACCAACTGATGCGAATCCTAGCGGAATGGATCGTTCTACAATGGTTCAATGGTTTACAAAGTTGACCTCGACTTACAATCCAACGAGAGATTGGAACCTTGGTATGGAAGCTTGACCCGTTGTCTATAAGAAAGACAAGAACCTTGCTATAAATGCCACAATCAAATCTTTGTTCTTTGATTAATAAGTTGGAAGTTTGTTCTTTAAACAAACCAAAGAAGAGAGAAGAATAATTCTCAAATAATTGCAAAAATCTATTCTATTCATTATGCTGGCCGAAATTGGCCTTTTAAATAAAAACATTGTTGCCAAATATGATTTCCTAAATAATCATCCTTAAAAGGAATAGAAAGTAAAAGACTAATATACCCTTAATAAATAAACTAATTTACAAGATAATTCCAAGCCCATTTACGTCTACTTTTTAATGTAGCTCAGCAAATTAATAAATGTAGACGTCTTAGGCCCATCCATTACTTCTTCGGCCTTTTTATCCAATGCTTGTTGAATATAAAGCTCCAAAGCCTTCTTGAATTGCTTGGCTCGATTACGAGTCACGGGACCTCCTAGATAGCTCAAACCATCATATGGACCACCTTTTCTGTATGGCTCGATGTCCCCATCACAAAGACAGAGAGGTTTGGGAAGGCTCTCTAGCTTGGCCAAGACTGAGAATAGACTTGGAGGAGATCTTCATGGAGGAAGAGGAAAGACGGGAAGTAAAGCAAATGAATAACTCACTCGTATTGCTGCTGATCAATTGAATCAGGTTTGACCAAAATGCCTAATTTTTATCATGCTGTGAATTTGAGCTCTTTAACAAAAACCCGATTGGGTACGATAGCACCCCTGTATACATATATAGGGCACTGCTAAGGCACCCGATCGGGTTCCCTTAAGGAACTCAAAAAAATGGAAAATTTTAACGCCAAAACACGAAGACACGGAAACGATGCTCGGTCAAAATTGTTGGGCTCGGTCAAAATTGAGTAAAAATTAGAGAGAAATTGAAAACGGTGCGTTTGGGGAAAAATGTAAATATCGCACTAGCCAGAAGCTTTGCACATACCCCTGTACATCAAACCAAAGGAAATCGGCCTTACTCCGA
This sequence comes from Ochetophila trinervis, assembly GCA_003254975.1. Taxonomy (NCBI): domain Eukaryota; kingdom Viridiplantae; phylum Streptophyta; class Magnoliopsida; order Rosales; family Rhamnaceae; genus Ochetophila; species Ochetophila trinervis. The sequence continues at coordinate 120,735 of QANX01004747.1, forward strand.
GAAGCTCCGCAGCCGCCTGCCTTACTTCTGGCTTATCCCAGCTCAGATTTCCCGTTCAACTAACTTCTCAGTCGACGGCGAAGCTAAAAGCCATCGGTGGGCATAAATTTGTCTGCTTCCTTTTTCCTTGTCGTTTTTTTTTAGAGTGAAACCATGAAGATTCAAGAATTAACTCAACAGCTGCTTCTTGAGAGAAAGCGATCTGCTTCATTTAGAAAAGGTTATAGACCTTAGTTCAATCACATTGAGGAGCACACACAGGACCTATCAAGAAAGGTTCAGTGCATGGTGGACAAGGTAAAGCATATTGAATATGATGGAAAAGACTATAGGAACCTTAGATAATAGTGGCATTGATATGTAAATTGTGTATGTTAAAATTGGCTTCATAGTTTTATAATAAAAATTGTTAATTGTGCAACCTTGAGTATGAATGTATATGTATTTACAGCGTTTGCATCTTGAGAAGTGTAGAATGCTATTGCTATCGTCCATTATGAGTGTAAGAGTTGTGAGTGTATAAAGGGGCATTGCTGATGTTTTGCAGAGTAGAATAATAATTCTGATTTTCAACAAGAGTAATGATAGATGAACAGCTTTGAGTTGGTTTTTCCTATCTCTATTAAGCAAAGCTGGAGAGTGAAAACATTGCAGTGTGATTGAAAGATAAACTAAATAAAGCTTTATAAACAACTATAGAAAACATTCTTGAAAACCAAATAGCTACTACACCTTTAATTATCTTTTGTTATATATTACTTTTCCAATCTTTTTATTTTCCTCATCTTGAAGGTTATAGTTTAGGACCCTTAAGTGGGCATAACCTACATAGCTTAAAAGCTCAAATGAAGATCTCACTAGGTACTTCGAAAGAAAAGGAAAAAGAAAGTGAACAAACAAGAAAGAAATTAAAATATATATATATATATTTGTCAAAACAAAAGAAAAGAGGAAGAAAAACTTTCTGAAATGACTTTTCTATAAACAGACAGCTTGCTTGTCCATTTATCAAAATAACAAAAGAAACCCTCTGAAGCACATAAATTGCGTAATAGGCTCATTCTTGGACAAACATTAGGATAGGTCCCCAAAATCTTCTTATCAGTATGTACCAACTTCGGTTCCTCTTAAAAACATGAAGATTCCCAATACAACTTTTAAGATCCTCCGTCGCATCTGCATGCCTGTTCTCCTAAAATCTCACAGCTTGCACAACGGTTATTTTGGTGTCGTAACCAAGAGAGAAATATTTCAGTAGAACAGCCGTGTATGTCATCCCTGCCTTCGCCGCCGATGGCTTCTCGCTTCGCCGCTGACTAAGAAGTTAGTTGAACAGGAAAGCTGAGCCGGGCTAAGCTAGGAGTAAAGCCGGTAGCTGCGGAGCTACCTGGAGTAAGGCTGATTTCCTCTGGTTTGATGTACAGGGGTATGTGCAAAGCTTCTGGCTGGTGCGATATTTGCATTTTTCCCCAAATGCACCGTTTTCAATTTCTCCTTAATTTTTACTCAATTTTGACCGAGCCCAACAATTTTGACCAAGCATCGTTTCCGTGTCTTCGTGTTTTGGCATTAAAATTTTCCATGTTTTCGGGTTCTTTTAGGGAACCCGATCGGGTGCCTTAGCAATGCCCTATATATATATATATATATATATACAGAACTGCTAATATAGGCGACGTAGCCCACCATTCAATGGGCGACAGTCCATATCAGCCGTCTGATGTGTATACTCAGATGCATTGACCGCGTAAATATGCATATTGGAAGGCTGATATGGGACTGTCGCTCATTGAATGGTGGGCTACGTCACCCATAGTAGCAGTTCTGTATATATATATATTATTTTTACAATAAATATATTTTTTATTTTATTAAAATAAATATTGTCACTAAAATAAATTAGGAGTGATAATTTTTATTTTAATAAAATAATAATTTTTTTTATTTAAATATATATATACACACACTATTATCATGGCATTATGATGAAATTTCTATTAGAATTGTCACTAAAAATAAACTGAAAATTTTCATACTAAAAACAAACTATTCAATTATAACATTTTCAAATTTATTACTAAAATAAATTTGTAGTAGCAATTTTGATAAAAAAATTTTTATCAAAACATCCTGATAATAACATTACTCTAAGTGTGTCGAGAATGATTTTGTTTTGTGTTGATTTCCAACTTGTGAGGAAAGGGGAGGAATTAAGGTTTTAGGTTGAAATTATTCAACCTGACTTATATATTTGTTTTTTATGAATGAAAAAGAAAAATTAGAAAGTGTTTGAAAAAAATATAAAAAAAAGTTTAAGTTTATAAGAAAAATGATAACTTAATATGGTCCAAGTTTTAAAATTCAACAGCTTGGTCCAATAAATTAGAAACACATGTAATGAGTCTAAAAGAATCTGCCAACATGCGAGGGAAATTTTATAAACTAAAATATATATAAAATAAATAATGATTCACATTCAATTAGTTTAAATTTTTAAGACAAAGATAAATGTTTGATATAGAGAACTGTTTCAGTTTTTGGAAAAAAAATGGATAAATGCATTTTAGTACTCTGTAGTTTGTTAAATTTGCATATTAAACTTTTAAGTTTTAAATGTATCACATTAAGCTTCAAAATTACATTTTATATCATATTAGGCTTTCAAAATTCAAGTGTATCACATTAAGCTTTCAATTTACATTTTATGTCACATTAAGCTGTCAAATTTCAAGTGTATCACATTAATCTTTCAATTTATATTTATGCCACAATAAACAATTAATGTACTTTAAAACCTTTTAGAATTTTTATTTATTTTTAAATAAAAAGCACTACAATTAATTTAAACATTCAATACTTTCTACTTTGTAAAAAATAACAATTTAATCAAATTAAATTAAATTTAACAGAATCTGTTAAATGTAATATAATAACTCTAAAACTCTTTTCTTTTACCAATTTTCTAAAATATTTTAAAAAATTATTTTTTATTCCTCCAAAAAAATTTATTCATCCTAAAATAAAAAAATTTCATAATGAAAAAATATAGGATTAAATAAATTTTCATGATAATTTTTTTAGCAATTTAGGATAAAAATATTCATGGTATTTTTTTTTAGCAATTTAGGATGAAATAAAAAGTTTTAGATGAAAAGAAAATTTGATGATTTTTTATTTATATTTTTGAAAATTGGCAAAAAAATGTAAATTAAAGGCTTAATGTGTTACATTTGAAATTTGAGGGCTTAATGTGACATATAATATAAATTGAAAGCTTAATATGATACACTTGAAATTTGAGGGTCTAATATGGTATAAAATATAAATTAAAAACTTAATGTGTTACATTTGAAATTTAAAAATTTAATGTGCAAATTTATCAAATTATAGGATACTAAAGTACATTATTTCAAAAAAAAATAAAAGTTGACATAAAAAAAAAATAATATTATCAAGCCTGATATCCCATCAAGAAATGAGCTCTATATATAGATGTTATTTTGACTCGGTCAACTATATACCTGGCAAAATTTTCTCATTTAGTCAAGTTGTCAGGTCATGTCCCAAGCAAAATATTTTGCTTTAGGATCAGTGGGTACTAGGTACATGGTCCTAGTCCCAATTTTGTCCCGATATATATAGTATTTTTATAATATATTTTTATTTTATTAAAATGAAAATTGTCACTTTTATTAATAACAAATTTAAAAATATTATAATTAAAAATAAAGTTTTAAAATTTAGTGACAAAAATTTTAGATTTGTCACTAATAACATATTATCAATGACCATCTTTATTTTAATAAAATAATAATATTTTTAATTTAGAATATATATATATATATAGACACACACTATTATCATGGCATCCTAATGGAAAATCTAAAAATATATTTTAGTAATAAAATTGAAAACTTTCTTACTAAAAAAAGACTATTCAATGATGATACTTTCAGATTTGTCACGAAAATAAATTTTTAATAGCAATTTTGATGGAAATTCTATCAAAACATCCTGATAATAACATTGCTTTAGATATGTGTATATATAAATTATTCTCTAATCCAGGATTCTTGGATATGAGAGAAATAGTTATACATATATATTTATTTATTTTTTCATTCATATTATATATCTAAATATTATATATATTTTCAAAAGACCATAAAATTTTACCAAAAAAAAAAAAATTTCCATGCCCTCGGCTTTATTTCTTTTTGGATTCTAAGAATTTGAGGAGTGAGGTCTAAGTTATTTGTTGGTTGTCATTTTCTTCAGCTCTTTGTTGAAATTAAATAAACATATTACGAGATAATATACATAAATGCAGTGGATAAATTATTATCTCATTCAAATCTCATGTTATTTAATAGCACATATCAACATACCATTCACCATAGTCTGCCATTGATTCCTAATTGATATGGAGCCTACAAAACAATAAACATGTTATAGAGATTACTATGAAACTAGCCCTCTCAACCCTATGCTCTTTCTCATTAGATTAAAAATAATACATATGTTTAAAACAATGGCCCTCATCTCATATTTATAACCCACACAAAATAATAATATAAATAATAATAATAATAATATATAAAAATAGAGATGAGTCCAAATTCTAATTGGGTTCCACTAAGAAAGAGACATTAGGTTCCTTTGGTCTAATGGGCCCACCAAAGAATAAAGAGAGAGTGATTTCAATGGGCCTTATTACTATAAATTAAACAATATGTCCAAATCCATTATTGGAAACAATAAAGCTCAGTAAGTGAGTCCACTTGATTATACCCGGTTCACATAATTATTCTAATAATCTCTCACTTAGACGACATAATCATCAATTATAAACCAATACTCACTTACTGCAGAATCTCATACACAAATGATCATTTTAGTTAAGCATATAGCATATCGACATGGTACAACAATACACATAACCTAGATCCTAGAGATTTAATATAAGTAAATCTCAAACAATAACCATCAGCATTTCAACTATACATATAGTGTATAGACATGACACAACAATATACACAGTCTAGGTGCTAGAGATTTACTACAGCACTAGTGGATCTAACAACTACATTTATAGAGATCAAACATCTCAAACACTTCCATTTCAAGGAGCCAACATACCATATGTGTGCACACATTCATATATAATAATGATCCACATCCATGCATATATTGCTCAACAAGACAATGCTATATAACCAACAACATGTTAAACAATGCAGATTACAATACTCCCACTAATCTAATGCAGTCTCAACTGCTCAACACTCCCATATGGGATACATGCTTCTGAATGATGCCTGCAGGCAAGCTTTTGGTTAGTGAATCTACCAACATGTTATAAATTGACCTGTGTACATTAAAATTGAGGTCTTTACCACTTTCTCCTTCACTTTATATATATAATTTCATATCGATGTATTTAACTCTAGATGCATTCTTAATATTATTGGAGTAAGTTACTGCTACGGAATTATCACAATACATCTTTATTAGTCTTATAATGAAGTCAACAACTCCTAGAGCATACATAAAATTCCGCAATCAAATCGTCTCAAAGTTTGCCTCACTTGCAACATATACTCTGCCTCTACAACTAAGGACGCTACAGCAATCTACTTGGAAACTTTCCATGATAAAGCTCTTCATGCCATGATAAAATATATCCAATAGTGGAACTCATATCATCCACGCAGCCAATATATTTAGCATTACAATTGCCAACCATATCAAGTGAGTTGGTGCGCTGATTTGTCAATACATAATTTTTTAAACATGAAGATATCCCAATACCTTCTTGACTGCTTGTTAACACAAAAAACTAAGATTGCTCAAATATCTACCAAGCACACTTATAGCATAAAAAAAAAAAAACAAATTGTGTGCGCACTTGAGTACAACAGACTCACAGTAATATCAACGTATGCAATATTTAAAACTATTTTTCATTTAATATCTTCTCTCTTCCATCCTTGGGAAACTAATCCTTAGAAAATTGGTCACTTTTCACCACCGAAACTTTACCAGGAGAATAATTAGTCGTAATTTGAAGAATCTTTATATCCAAAAAACATATAATGCCTTATCAAAAACTTCCATATACAAACATTGGCTAAATAGCATTCAATATTTCTCCATAAATATGTCAGAATTATTGGACATAAACAGTATATCGCCAAACACACTGAAATATAAATATAAAACTGCTCCCAGTGATTCATGTCAGAATTATTGGATGCAACTAGTATGTCATCACATACAAACCATAAATATAAGGTTACTCCCACTGACCCTCTATGACATTCTTCAATAAATAATTATGGCGTCGTCTTCAAACATAGATATACCACTATATCAAGGCTTGCTCAATCCATAAATCAACTTATTGAGCACACAAAGAAAATATTTATTCTATACATCTCGGAAACCAACTTGTTGTACCATTCACACTTCTTCACATAGATATTCATTTAAAAATGCAGTTGTAACATTCATCATATGCATCTCCTTCTTTTGGCTAAATCTTTAGCCATAAATCTCAGTCTTAAACATAGATATCCAACAAGTTTGCATTATAATGACAACCACATTATGTATTATAAATGTCACATTATCAATCATCGCATCTAATTCAAAAAATTAGATTGCAAATACTTATTGCTTCCTAATAATTGTTCAATCCAATTAATCACTCATATCAAAATTCATATTTTGCAAAACCACATAATCATCATATATAATATGCTTGCGAATTTTTTATGGCGCTCTTAAAAGTACATCATTACTAAATACATATTCTGAACTCTACGCCCTTCATTGATGGGTTCATCCTTACTGAACGAACATACAGGGGTTTTCAAAACTCAACCTCTTTTGGTCTTTGACCAATATCAGTGCCAACATCATCTTCAAATAAATCCAACTTTGTTTAACTCAACAATACTAATATATATCCAACTTTATATAACTCAACAATACTGATATATCAAACTTTGTCTAACTCAACAATACTGGTGGTATGAGATTATATATAACATATGAAACACTTAGACCCAATAAATGACCACCAATGGTCTTAAAATTCAAGATCTTGATAAGGGAATTATAGGTTTTAACCAAACATTCACAACCTTATACACAAAAAGCGAACTAGGCTTCTTATATGACTTCATTTTAAATGTTGAAGTCCTCAAACCTCACCTACAAGATAATTCAAGCAAATATTCCAGTATATATTGCACTGTATCCAAAAATGTGTGGCTACACATCTCTAGCATTGTATACTATGGGTTATTACTATATTTATGCAAATACCTTTCAAATAGCCCAAAATTTCTGTCAATCTCATCAAAAATTACATAGTACCCACCATCTCTGTCAGACTTCATAACTTTTATTTATTTTATTCTTTTGAAGCTCTAATTTTTCATCTCAGAAATGGATGGAGTGAAAATTCCAAAATATCTATGTAAATTCAAAACAAATATTTCCACATACCAACTTTTTCTTTCCAACTTCAGCAATAATTTACATCTCTTAACTCAACATCAATAAAATTATACTAAATACCAAGACTAGTAATGTACCATATATTACTAATCATTCAATCTCTTTTCCAAAAAAAAAAAATGACTCAGATACTTCGCAGCAAAGAAGAATTATCCTCAATTATCACATATTTAAGAGTAATAATAACAACTACAACATCGTACAATTCAACTGTATACAAAATATCTCATGAAGATGCTTATCCAATCAAAATAATTTCTTAATCCAAAAAATACCACTTTAATATCAAGATGAAAAACTATAATCATTTATGTTCAAAATGAAATAAAAGTTAACTGGCCTCATCAGCAGTATATAAGAAACTTCATCCATCACCCATCATCCATCTCTTCAAGCTTGTTGATTTCTTCATCAAAACATTCTGCTTTGCCTCCTATTACCAATATCATGATCTTTTTGTTCCAAAAAAAAATCATTCAATTTGTTGAGTATTGTAACTTGATTTGACTTCGAGTCAAAATATCCTCACATTACCAACTTTTTTACACATGGAAGAGAACATCAATTTGACGACAATGCTTAACATTTATGTCGAACTTGGCGAACCATATACTAATTTTCATAAAAACTTATAAGCACTGACAACTTCAAAAAACTCTTAAAACGGATTCATTCATATAATGCTCCAATATCATCACTAAAAACAATCTCAATCTTCACCCAATTTTCTAGCCTTGAAGCGGTTTAAATTATAAACTGTTTCGGTGGAATTATTACCAAAGCTTAATATAGCTTTAGCTCAAATCAAATTCAGCAATCTTATATATCACAACAAACATCATTAAACAATCATGCCAAATATAAATAGAGTATTTCTGGAATGCTAACAGTTGAGGAAATGACAAATATCAATAATATGCACATCTCAACAGGATCATGCATTAGCTCATTTCCCAACCTCCAATATATTTATATTTAAACAAAATAAATCGCTAGAACTCTCTGAGCACAAAAGAAACCCATACACGGGTAAGAACAATTAATTAAACACCACAACTAAATGCATTAAACCAGTTACCGATAGGGTAAACAAGAACCTGCAGTTCATGGCATTTAACTAATTTTCTTCACCAATCTAAGTATCCTACCAAGTAATTAAGCCACCGACAGGATGACTTAAGTACCTGTATGGACCTTAGTATCAATTCATTTGGGAGAAAAAATACATTGACAATTTCATGATATAGCCAAGCTAAGTCTCACAACAGGCAAGAACTTAAACATCCTAGACCACTATGTCAAATTTATTTAAACATTACTACATTGACAATTTTATGATATAGACAAGCTAAGTCTCACGACAGGCAAGTACTTAACATCATATACCACTATGCCAATTTTTATTTTTATTTTTTTAATAATCAAAAAATATTTTAACAATTTTATGATATGGACAAAACAAATTTCATAAAATAAGTATTCAATCTCATGACAATTTTATAGTTTAGACATGTCAAATCTGGCGACAGGTAAGAATTTAATTATTATTCACTACTATGTCAAAAAACAAAAAAAATTGTCACAAAATCCAATCAAAGGCATGCAATTAAAATTACCTTTACATAAGACGATTTTAATAAAATAAAATAAATTGAGAAAAATATTTTGCCCACTAAAATATAATTCGTATAAAAATATATATGACAATTTCATAGTTTAAACATGTCAAACATTACGACAGATAAAAATTTGAACATTCCGCACTACTATGTCAAAATTTAAACATAAAACCATAGAAAATGACACTATTTTCAATAAAGTAATATAATAAAAGTAATTTTCAAAAATAAATTAAGTTTGAAAAAATATTTTTTGCCATTTAAAACCATAATGTAAAAGAAAACAAAAAAAGGTTTTGTTTTGTTTTGTTTTTTTTTTTTGGGAAACCGTATGATGACATCAGCAACCCATCCGCTGGCGTCAGCAAACCTGTATGATGACATCAGCAAACCACACGCTGACGTCATTCTTCTTCTTCCTCCAGCCGGGTTGAGATTGACCCGGTTTGCAAACATTCGAGTACTGTGACCCGCTTCACAAAACCCGGTCGGTGTTATCTCGTTTGGCCTCCGTTTTCGTCTTCGCTTGAGGGGTTTTCATCCTCATTCAATTTTCTAGCTACCTGCAGTGTTTATTTGGCCGATTCTGGCCGAAATACACATACCCAAGAGAAAAACCCTTGTTCAACCATATTCAAAACTGAATTTTTTTTTTTGTGATTTCTCATGCAATCAATCCTAAATCAATCAATTAAAGGCATCAAACATGCTGAAAATGCATCATACAACGAAACCCAAACAACAATTTCAATTTAAAACTCAAACTTCAAGTCAGATCCGAAACAACACAATCAGTAAAATTTTAAAAATTCAAGAACAAACTAAGCATCAAAATAACACAATTTTAAACCATCAAACTAGTCGTAAAACATCAATCAGCAACGATAAGATTCAATCTAAACCGTTCCATTCAACAATTATCAAGTTCAATCGATTTAACTATCTGAAAAATAAAATAAAAAATATATGTACGGCCAATTGAATATACATGTACAAGCTTTGATACCATTGTTAAAATTAAATAAACATATTACGAGATAATATACATAAATACAGCGAATAAATTATTATTTCATTCAGATCTCATGTTATTCAATAGCACGTATCAACATACAGTTCACCATAGTCTACCATTAACTCCTAATTGATATAGAGCCTACAAAACAATAAACATGTTATAAAAACCACTATGAAACCAACCTTCTCAACCCTCTGCTCTTTTACATTAGGTTAAAAATAATACGTATGTTTAAAACAATGGCCTTCATCTCATATTTATAACCCACACAAAATAATAATATAAAAAATAATAATAATAATTATAATAATATATAAAAATATAGATGAGTCCTAATTTTAATAGGGTTCCACTGAGAAGGAGATATCAGATTCCTTTGGTCTAATGGATCCACCAAAGAATAAAGAGAGAGTGATTTCAATGGATCTCATTACTATAAATTAAACAATATATCCAATCTCATTATTGGAAACAACAAAACTCATTAAGTGAGTTCACTTGATTATGCCCAGTTCACATAATTATTCTAACACTCTTTTCATTTTCTTGCTTTTTTCCTTTTTTGGAATTTTGGACCCTTTTCTTTTGTAGTTTCTTTTCTTCAACCTTGGCAGGTTGCTGGTTATCTGATCCGCTCTAAGTTGTGATAAATCAGCTCAAAGTAAATTAAACACAATTTTAGGTTAAATTACACATTCCTGGACCAAAAAAAGCTACATGCATCTTTTGGGAAAGCTTTTCAAAAAGCTACCTGCAACTCTTGGAAATACTTTTCAAATAACGCATTCAATCGTATTTTTATCAATTCTTATCTAAACAAAACTTCTATTTATTAGCGAATTAAATCCGATAGTTATCCCTTTATTTTTTGTAGAGTGAGGCTAATCAAATTGTTTGTTCTTGTTTATGACAAGTAATTTTATCAAACAAGTCAATTGGTCTTTCACTTTTTATTTTCCTTTTGACTTTTTGTTCACTTATTCACCAACTTTCACGGCTTGATCTTTGGGTACATCATTATCAGTCGCCTCTGGTGATCATCGGCTCTCATTGACCATCCAAAGCTTTTGTCCTCCTAGTTTGCCATCTTTTTTATAGTTATTTTTTTCTCACCATCGATTTATTCTTTCTCCCTGTTATGTTTTTTTAAAAGTAAAAAATGGAGCCTCTTCGAAATGTGGCATGGGGTGAACAGTATGTTTAGTTTATTGTTTGCCTTGCATATATATATTTTTAAAACTTCCTTGTTTGTACGTAATCTCGTCTAGTCCATGCTTAAATCGTTTTCATGCTACTAAGTAAATTTTCCGAAAAAAAATAAAAGAAGTATGACTGACCTAGTAGTTATTAGCTTCTTGGACCTATTTTTTTTAATAGCAAACAGAGCAAAACCCGAAGAATTAAATTAAATTAATTTTTTTTTTAAAATTAAAAAGATATCTGAATAGGGAATAAGAATCTATGTTCTTGATCGGGAAATCCCCATTTTTGCCTCGGCTTCCATTATGTTAGGATGGGGACGAAGATGGGTGTCAAATTTCCAATACCAGTTATGGGACAAGAGACCACCGAGGGAAAGGCCTAAGGTCCCCCAGATTACTAGGGCCTCCAAAAAATTTTTATTTATAGGAGCTATATATACAAATATGTTAAAATAATATACCTATATCTTTAAAATATGAAAATAAAATATTAATTAACGATTAAGGTAAATATTTAATTACATTAAAGAGATATTATTTTATATTTAGATAATATCTTTTCCCAATTGTTAGGCTATATTAATTTTCTAACGTTATATTTTCTGTCTTTTTTTTCTTTTCATTTTATTTATCACATTATATTTTTTTTCCATCATTTCCAAACATTGATTTCAATTCATTTGTAATGAAAATTTATAAACAAAACTTTTTAGCATTTTTTAAAACACTATAACAAAAATGATAATAGAAAACGCAAAAAGGACATCGTAAATTATAAACGACGATTGAAATTATTGTGTTTCAAAATTGACTGTTGTTGAAGGTGAAAAAAATTCACGACAGATAAAAAATGTAGCGAATTTCACAAAACAGCAGCACATAAAAATTGTTGCGCTTTTCTATTTTTTGTGATGAATTTTCGTCGCAAAAAACACCTCAATTGGCGATGCAATGCATTTCCAATTGAGGTGTTATTGATGACAAAAATTCGTCACAATATTAGATCAAATAATGTTCTTTAATTTACAATGCAGTGCATCGCTAAATATTATTTATTTAGCGATGAAGATTGTCGCTGTTGGGCACCTTATAGTGACAATTATAGTCAATATTGATTTGATTTGCAGTTAATGTCACTATTTTCGTCAATGAAGTTATTTTTTTAATTATGTTTAATTTTTTTAATTTATTTTTTAAATTAATTTAAATTTATAATTTATTAATTCAAATTAATAACTTTAAAATTAATAACTATTATATTTTAGGATCTCAATTAATAATAAATAATTTATTACTAATTTATTAAAGAATCAATTACTCAATAAATTTATTTTGTAAATTTACTGTACATAATACAAACATCCAAAAATATATCAATAATAGTTACAACAAAATCATATACAATAATATTTTTTCAAGCACATCAAAAACATAAAATAAAAAATAAAAATAATACACAAAGAAACTTGTATGCTTGAAGGATTATTCATGTTGGCGATGAAATGTGTTTCTCTACCATAATCAACTTCGATTTTTATTAGAAACAAATTACAAAACCAAAAAGTATACATAGAAATACACAAATGGGTGTTAAAATTTTTATAGATTTTGTTTAGAAAAATAGCAAAAACATGAAGAGAAAACTTACATGATTGGAGGACACCATCAAAGTAGCAGTTATGGAAGATAAAAAAGAGTCGGAACGATGGAAGATAAAGATGAAATGCACAAAGAAGTATACAAATGAGTGTTAGAGAATTATAGTTCTTGTTTAGAAAAAATAGCAAGAAAATGAAAAAGAAACTTACATGCTTAGAAGACTCCATCGAAGTCACAGTGATAGAAGATGAAAAGGAGTTGCATGCAACAATGGAAGATGAAGATGAAATGCACAAAGAAGTACACAAATAAGTGTTAGAGATAAATGATTATTGTCTATAAAAATAGCAAGAAAATGAAGAAGAAACTCACATGCTTGGAAAACTACTTCAAACTCTCAGTCATAAAAGATGAAAATGAAGCAGGAGTACTAGTTTAAATAAAAAGTTTTGAATTTCAAAAGATAGTAGAAGATGAAAAAAATCAAAATTCGGGCCTATTATTTCAACAATAAACGACACATAGAGTACTTCAAGCGTAACCTATTGTTGAAAAATTTAAGGGAGTATTTTTTTCATTTAACATCAAATGTTAATTTAAAATTTTTAGCCTTAAAAATTAAATTGGTAGGTGCTTGCGGTAAAATTCTTTTAAATAATTTTCAATTTTTTTCTAACATTAATTTTTTTTAAATTAATTTCTTAAGATAATTTAAATTACTTAATTTCTTAGCTTAAATACATTTTTTTTTAAGTTACGAATTCCATTTTGTAATGATAGTATGATACTTTGGCTTGAGGGTTATTGTGTTTCTGTATGTGTGCACATGGTCTCCTTGTGTTTGTGAGTGGTGAGAACTTGGATTGAGGTTTATTGCTAATGACCCTGACCTATATGGAAACTATGTCCATGCTGTAGATTACTAACCCACACCCCATTTTTATTAGATTCGTGAGAAAAGTTGCAAAAGCTTGATATTGCAGGTATTTGTTGTAACCCACTAAGGTGATCGTTCAATATGCAGGTATGAAGGAAGATGTGGTTTACCAACTAATTTTGATTCCACCTATTGCTATGCATTGGGCTTTGCTGCAGGAGCTCTCCTTCAAAGCGGATATACTGGCTTAATATCATCGGTTTGTGCCTCTATCCTACTTACGCTTCATTCCTCTTTTTCACTCCCTTTTTTTTTAATTACATATAGTCTCATTTGGTCTGTTGCTTTCTTTATTCTTCAGTACCTTTTTGTTTATTTAGGGGAATAATAGAGCTGCTTCCTATGTTTTGCTTTTTCTTTTTTTGGTATCCTTTTCATAATGTCACCAGGTAGGGAATTTGGCTGCTCCTGTTGAAGAATGGAAAGTTGGTGGGACTCCATTGACTTCTCTAATGGACGTGGAGAGAAGACATGGTATTGTAACCTTTCACTTTTTTTTTCTCATTTTATGCAGTTATGTGAAGATTTTTACTTCCTTTGTCCTTTATTATTGTGATGCTTACTTCCCAGAATATAAAATACCACCATCAGTCTCCTAAATTTTCAATAATTTATATCATGACTGGTTTCTGTATTGAATTGGTTTATTTTTTCCATATAATTCTGATGACTTCACTAATGACTTCACTAAAATTTTACAAGATTGTCTTGAAAGAATACATCATAAGTCTTTAGTTATGCTTTTAGATGTTTCTCGTTTTTCAAATTTCCTCCAAAACTATTTTTCTGAAGATTGAATATCTCTTTCAGGTAAGTTCAAGCCTGTGATTAAGAAGGCAATGGTGGAGCTTGAAGGTAAAGATTTTTGAAGCGATTGTCTACAGATAAAATGCAATGCTTTTGTTATGCTCTTATGTTATGCAAATAATGATTACTTATTGGATTACCATCTCCTCTTGAATTAACTAACAACTTAGCTGTAACCAATTTGTGGTACCGAATGATCAGGTGCACCATTCAAGAAATTTGCATCCTTGCGGAATGATTGGGCCATATACAACCGTTATATCAGTCCTGGTTAGTCATGACTTTTATGGGTGCAAAAATTTCAGTGCTTTTATAATTTTATCTTGCTTGACAATGTCACGATTGGCTTGGAATTTTCAAAAATGTAGTCCTCTTGTCCTAGACTCCTAGTCCATTATATGCTTGAATTCTCCATAGAACTCACCTAGCTTTTCTTTATCTATAACTTAGCCCTAAAAATTTTACTGCAGGTCCTATTCAATTTGTTGGCCCAGTGGCAAATGCAGTTAACCACACTCTACTCTTGGAACTTGGAGCTCAAGTATAGGCATACAAACCCAGTTCTTGCTTTAATGCAAGTTCATAAATCCAGCTTCTTTTCATAAATTTTCAACATATCCTGCATCTTTCATATATTTTCTTCGTGCTTTTCGGTAGAATTTTGAAATTTAGCTAAAAGATGATCTTGAGTTCTGCATTGTCGTTATTAAAAAAAAAAAAAAAAAGAGTTCTGCATTGACCAATATTTGTGGAACTTGGCTCTATGTAGCCTAGCTTAGGGCTTCTTCTTCTTTCTTATTTTCCTACACATTTCTGTGTTTTTTCTTCTTCTGCAGCATTAAAAATTATGATTGCCGTCGAAGTGTAAGGTTATTGCCGTTTGTTGTGAGATGAATAAAATATAATTATAAGACTGATGGTTTTCCGCAACTTTTCCTAGCTCCCCACGAGATAGACGGTCCAATATAAAATCATATGAAACATTTATAATTTTTATTCATATGAAACATAATTTTTATTCTTACTATTATTGTTTTTTTTTATAAAAAATTTCATATAAAAGAGTTTTTTTTAAGTCATGTTAGAGATACTATTTAGTCTATTAATATTTATCAATTTTACATTTATCATTTTATTGATTAACATATTAATATAACTTAGATATAGATTAGATGGTATTTTTACTATTTTTTTTATATTTGTAATAATGCTAGAAGTAATATTTAATTTATCAATAAATTTATCAAGTATATATGGGTTAATTTATTGGTTTATATTTAATAATATTTATTTTTTCAAGAATTTATTTATTAATGTGTAAGTTATATTAATATGTTAATCAAAAAATAATAACACATGTATATTTGGTAGATATGTTGGTAGAGTAAATAGTTTTTCTAAATTATTATTTTTTTAAATGGTTAAAGCCTACTTGTTGGGGATTATTTTTGTTAACATGTAAGAAGCCGAAGCTATTAGATACTATAAAATAATTTTTTGAAAATTATACTTTTCTTCTTCAAATACTTCATCAGAATTGTCTTAAAATAAATATTTGTTTTTAACTCTTAAAATATGAAACTCTAGTTCTGGCTTTCAAGCATCGTGTATTGGAAGCGGAACACGAACCTATTTCTTACATTACGAATTTAGTCAAGCTATTATTTACCCTAATATTGAAATCAATAGTAATTGTGGGTAACTGAGTGCATAATCAGCATTTCAAACAAGATTCAGCGCCGGCCTATTGGTTAGCTCGTAAAAGTTTGCCATTATGTGTTTTAACCATATTATTTGGTTGGAAGATGGTGTTTTCTGTGTGGGGGAAAAAACAAAAAAAAAAAAACCAGGCATCACTTAATTTTTCCTAAAAAGCTGTTCTTGTCTTGTGTAGATTAAACGCATGCAATTTTTATGATTTTTCATTTTTTTCCTTTTGGGGCAAAGTTCTGAGATTGTTTGATTTCCTACATTGCGGTCAACAAATCAATCGGATTTTGGAAAAATAAACTTATAACATTATTGTTGAAAGCTTAAAATACATGTTATATAATCATTTTTACCAAATAGGTCTCATCCAAAGTAACCAATTTCTTATTTCCCATTTTTATTTATATCAAGATTTTATTGTCCCTCTATCTCTCTCATGCTGATGTAGAAGTTAGAACCTCTCCGCATGTCGAGAAGACCATTAAAAATTGCTAATGATCACGAAGTTGATAAATATCAAAAACTTTTAAAAATTAGCTTTAAAAGCATCTCAAATCAAATAGTGAATGTTTATTGTTCAAATATGGCATAAAAATGATATTGTTTAAATCTAGTATAAATATGGAGTTAAATATAAAATTATTCTTTTTTAATAATATGCACAAAAGTTATTTTTTACTATTAATTAATTATATATTTTATTATTATTTTTTAAAAAAAAATTAACATTTAAAAAAAATATGCAATAAATTTTTAAAAATAAACATTCACTTAGTCAATATTTATATCACATCAGCTTAATATACATTATAAATACTATTATTAAAAAAATATAAAATATTATTTATATTGTTTATGTCACATATTATTTTTACAATCCACGTCCTGCAAAATGCTCTAGAAAACTCCAAATCTAATTATATAAATTCACTTTTGTCTGCGATGATCTACTTCTTTTATTTTATTTTTTTGATGAAAGGATCTACTTCTTTTATGTTCAACTAGATGTATCTCTTACAGTTTCTTTTTTTTCTTCTTCTTTTTCCAACTGAAAGAGCTTCATAAAATATATATATATATATACAAAATTTCATATAAAATTTCGGATTAAATTTATGCAAAAAATATCATTAATTGCTATTATCAATAAATAACTATTAATGATAAATTCTACACCATTTTAGCCCTTTAAAATTTTAAATGAGAAAATAATTATTTTTTATAATAAAGACGATAAAATAATATTATATATATACACACACATATAATTGAACCGAAAGCCACATGACACCAATCATAGATCCTAAAAGGTGGCGTGATGTAATTGGAAAACTCAGTTTAAAGAGTTTGTGCCCGTCCATACATAATAACACCAACTTTTTTATATATGGTGTATGAATTACTTATTATTGAACATATAATAAATATAAATTATGTTGGGATAATTGAAAATTACATAGGTGATATAGCATACTTGTATGCATCCCATTTCCTAAAAGCAGCCTCACTTTTTCTTTTTCTTCTTTAAACAGAAGACATTACCATTTGCAGCTGCTTTGCTTTCTATACTTTTGTTTTTTTCTTCTTTTATTTTTTTAAGGCCTTTTTAATGGGATCACATGCTTGTTGTACTGGGGTTTTAGTGATCTTTCGTAATCGGAATGCCAATTCTCATGTGGCTTAGTCTTCTCCATTTGGCTAGTGAGATGCTTCTTTTCTATCTTCTAGTCACATAAAGGAGATGCTTCTTTTGTCCATTCCTGTTTGCTTGCTTCCTTACTTGTTGGTTCATACGTTCCCTCACTCTAATATTTTATGACTTCCTTTTTTTTTTTGGATCATGAATTTTCTGGCTTCCCAACTAAAAGCTATGACTCGCGACTTGGATTAAAAAGCATTGAAATTTGAGTTTGCTTTTAATTTATTTATCTTTTGGGGGGGAATTATTGGATAGATACTGATTCTTTAATATAATTAAATTCTCAAGTGATATTGATATTGACTTAGAATAATGGAGAAGAAAGTTTTAAAGAATATGAAATCTTTCCATTAGTCTTCATAGTTTGGAAAATTCATTTTTCTTCTGCATAATATGGATTTCATAGTGTAATAATTTTTTTTTTATTTGAAAAAGATATTTCCTGTTTTACTTCCAACATCAAATAATAAGAGCATATTACAATCCAAAATTTAAAGAATAATAATAATTCCTTCTTGATTTATCAAATAATAAGAAATAAGAGTGGTGAAAAATACTTTTTTTCTTTCCTTTACATGTGTCATATATCAATTGTTGGTAGCACAGCTACAGAAGCAGATGACAAAAGCTGTTAGTAATTAATAATGGAGAAGATTTCATTTGGTTCGTATATGGTGGACCTTTTTTATTTTGCCAGTGAAACTCAATTGGTTGCAACTTATAAATTCAACATTAAAAGTTAGGTAAGCATCGTATCCAAACAAACCCCAGTAAAATTCATCAAAAAAAAAAAAACAAACCCCAGAAAAGAGGAGAGAGATTGCTCTGCTTTGCTTGTTGAACGTTGAGACAATAAAAACAAGTTGGAAGTTGTGAAGGAATAGAAGAATCCTATAGGAATCTAAAAGGGTATCAGAGTCAAGTGCGTAATTAACGAGGTTGAGAAAATGGTGAACCCCAAGACATAGTGCTCTGAGTCTGAGCTATGTGTTCCCAACCCTTTAGGCTTTAGGGTGTGTTTGGTAGGCCGGATTAGGTTAGGATTGACATCTTTAGTCTTCTTCCGTGTACCAAACGGACCCTTATGTCTTCTGCTTATATTTATGGCTTTTTTTTTTCTTTTCTTTTTTTTATTTGAAAAGCATAATTATGGCTTTTGGTTTCCCATTGGGGTTTGCTTTTAGGCATTTCCAATTTAATTGATTGACCCCCTTTGCGTTAGGCTTTAGTTCGAAAATTTCTCTGTACAATTTTTATATGTGATGTGGGTGGTATAATAAATCATGATTAATTTATTAGATTTTCATATTAGATTTTAAAGATGGCACAAAACTATGAACAATTTAATTTAGATTTCAAGTTGGATATTGTACGGAAAATATGATACAATTTATTTTTTCTTTCTCATCGCTACAAAACAATAATGATAATGAGTACC
Organism: Ochetophila trinervis; assembly: GCA_003254975.1. Taxonomy (NCBI): domain Eukaryota; kingdom Viridiplantae; phylum Streptophyta; class Magnoliopsida; order Rosales; family Rhamnaceae; genus Ochetophila; species Ochetophila trinervis. Next base: position 140,291 of record QANX01004747.1, read on the forward strand.
ATTAACTTTTACTTCTGATACAAGATAGATAGTAACATTAACTTATTTTATAAAGTTTTTATTTTTTTTCCTTTTTATGTCAACATTTTTTTACATAGTAGAAACATAAAACCACCAAAAGATCTTTGATATCTATAATCATATTTTGTCACCACTCACCAACCCTTTCCTAGAAATAAAACAATAGGAATGGCAGTACTTGTTTTTGTTTTATAGCAAATGCCTCGTATATATTTTATAAGATCTCTAAATGGGTACACCAACAACTCTGTAAGCATTGAGACTCTTTCCTAATTTCATAAACTTATCTCAAATTAAGTAAATGGACCCTCTAATTCATGTCATATCATATAAATCATCTCCTTCTATTTACAAAATTGTGGATTTTTTTGAACACTTTTGGTTCTTGTGACAAAGGTATCTTTTGCATTTTCCCCCACTATTCTTTGAAAGTAGAAAGTAAAGTGAAAAAAAGAAAAGAAGAAGAAGCAAAATATTACCTTCTTTCTCACCAAAGCACAAAATTTGCAATTTGGCAAACCGTCATTTTCACAACAATTCAATTTTCTTATTAATGAGCCATATGCAATCTTTGCCATGAGTTGCTTTCTCTCCAACCAGAAGCAGCTTTTAAAAATATTTTCATTTATTTGCTAATTCCGAAAGGTGATTTTCAATCAAAAAGCGATGGACACGCTAAAAACAGTGATAACCAAAAACGTCTTAATTGTAATAGTAACTTATTAGTGTATCTAGATAGCTTAATCTAGAGATCATTTTCATGAATATGACATTCTTTTTTTCCCTCTCTAGGAAATATGCAAGTTTTATCAGTTTCAGACATAGATCAGAACATTATGTTTGGCAAATCAGATGGTAAAAAATAAGCTACAAAAATCAATGCCAGAAAATAAAAATAAAAATCAAATAAAAAAATTAGACATTTTTTTTTTGGGCATAGACAGAGAGCTTTAGAAAAGAGGTAGAAGAAGAAGTTGCTATCAACAAGGGTCTGTTTGGTGTAGAGCCCACTGAATTAATGAAATAATGTTGTTTTTGCTTGCACATGGCTCATCATTTTGCCTATCAAACAAACGCCATTAACAAAAGTCCCTGAGATCCAACCATTCCTTCGCCAATCACATTCAAAAAGTCCCCACGGGTTCACCACACCCATTACCACTCTACAACCACTTACCACCATCATCCACCCTCGATTGGGGTCCACCTAACTTTGTCATCTTCCACTTCCAACCGTGCGATCTTCTTTTTATATGGCTTTTACCTTATGCTCATCGCATGGTGGATATTTCCTACCTGTTGTCTTGTTCGGAAAATGGGTCCCACCGTAACCTATAGCCTTTTTTAGCCGTCCATTTATGCCTTGGACTTTCTATTAATCGGATGGTGGAGATACATTGTTTGGCCTGAGGCTGATCAATTTGCATCGAACTTACTTTACAGCCCCGCAGCCAGCTCAATTATAAATAAGTCAACTGTCTATATGAATTTTTATTACATTTTAATTGCTTGGAAAATTATTTGAAAAACTTAATCATTTGTTTGGCCTATTAGATGCTGTAGTATTCAATTTTGAGGAAAATAATTATGTAATGAATATTTCATGTTTTCACCCCAAAAAATAAATAAAAATCATGTTAACATGAATTTTTATCATAATATAATTATTGTCCACACATTTAAATTTTATAACTGTCCTTCTTACAAAATCACTACCTTTATTAGTTCACTTTCACATTGCCTTTTTTTTTTTTCCTCAATCATTAAATATGATGTTTAAAAAACTTGCTATCATATATGTCAACCCCCATATTATGGCAGGGTAGGTGCAAAATTGCATGTATTTTGTAAGTAAAATATATGTAGCAGACTATAAATTAATACATGTAATTTCATACGACCATCGACGCTTATGGCTGCATGGCTAAATATATACATATGTATTTTGCTCATCTCCTTGAGATATTATATTTGAATTATATCAAACTTAGTTATTTTAAATTTAATTATCCTTTTCATTTTTTTTTCTTCTTCTTGTAAATTGTAAGCTTGAAACATAAAGTTAGTCTTATTAAAAATAATTAAACAATTAACAACAATCAGGCTTAGTAAAATGATTAACTCGCGCGACATATGTTTTTTTTAGAAAAACTCAGTTTTTAAAATACTACTTTTTAGCACATTAAATATAGTGTGTCATTCCTACATGGTATTCTGAGTAATTAAGGAAATGTTTGAAATCACATACAATAAAGTAAATGCCAAAAAATAATAATAAGAAGAATTAAACTCGTGGTAGAGATATTATATAAGAGAGACTCGCGATTTTATGAATTTTCTATTTAAATAAAAATAAAAAAACCAAAAATAAAAAATAGTTGAAAAAAATCCTGGCAGGTGCCATGTAATGTGCCTACTAGATAAGTTTTACAACATTTCTGAGTGTGTGTGTGTGTAATAATTTTATGTGTGTAACTATACGTGGATTATGTAATAATGGCGGTGGAGGATGTCAACGCTTATGAATGAAATTCTAACGAGGAGGCGCCCTGAATGTGAGTGAGCAACTTGGTATGTCACCAACATGGTACCTTGACTTTTTATCCAAAAAAATAAAATAAAAACATGACACTTTGACTTGAAATCGCTCTATCATCACTTTTTTTACATTGCCTTCATTTTTTCTTCTGTTAATTCTGACTTTGCAATCTTTGTGATGTCGAGTTCCACGGCAGAGAAATCCATCAACATATTACTTTTTTAATAATATTTAATTTATAATAAATAATATTGTTATGTTATTATTTTTTTAATAATATTTAATATATAACGAATAATATTTAATCTGTATCAATTTACATGTTTATATGAAGAACATTATTTATGACACGTAATATTATTTATAATAAATAATATTTGTTACATAAAAAGTAATATTTTAAAAAAAAATTATGATGAATACTCAAATAAAGAAGTCTCATAGAAATTTCATGTTGTGTCACACCCTCTTCTTTATGAATTTGTATATCATATATAATTGTATAAATCTCAAATGGGTTTCCAATAGGAAAACGAAGTGGTGAGGATAATTTAGATCGAGGATATATAATTTGAATTTCATAGTCATTTTCATGTGCTTTCCAATGATGTTTAGTTGAAGTTTATCCAAGAGAATGAAGTAGAAAATCTAGATGCAAAAACAGGTACTCATTGATATTTTAATTTGTCCATCGAATTGAAGAATATTCAAGATATTATATATGTCCATAAGAAGCCAAAATTTGCTTGATTTCTATGTGGTGTACAATTCAGTGGACTATGCTTATTATCATTAGGTACAGGACCGCAATCACGGGCTGGCGGGGCCATGGCCTCAAAAATTTTGAAATTTCCCATTTATATATATATATATATATATATATAATAATAATAATTTTTGTAAAAAATTTGTAACTGGACTTTTCAAAAAATTATTACAAATTCTCAAAAATAATATTTAATCTTTTAAATTATTATTTAGCATAAAAAATAATGTAAAAGATGGAATAGAAAAGTTTAATATTTAACTTTTTAAACCAATCATTTATCATGAAAATAATGTAAAATATGATATTTGATGTTTATAATGTAATAGATACTAATATAGTAGTTATGCATTGTATATTACAATTTAAATGTATTATATATTTATATATTTAACTTTTGATAATCCACTTCATAATTGTTTGGTTTTTAAGTTTGCAATTAACTTTATATATTATCTTAATAGAATTTTAATTTGTTGTTTTTAATTTTTCAATTATTACACTACATTTTTATCTCATTTAGTTTTGTAATTTGTTATTTTTAGTGTTATTTTTATAAAAAAATATATATGAAAGGAATACTTCTAACTTGTAAATAAGTTTATAATTTTAAGTTTAAATTTGATATGTAAAAAGCCATACATGAGCAAGTAGTGACAATCATTATTTTTTTGGATCGTTGATCTTGAATTTGAATTTAACAATTCTTAACATCAAAAATAAAAATAATATATGGAGTGTAATCTTCATCTATTGATATTTTTTTTGTCTATATAAGTTAATATGTATGAAACTCGCCATATTTATAATGGAGACTCAAAAGCTGAATGCGCTTAAAAAATTATTGCTCTAAATCAGTCTCTCCCTTGCTAATATTTTTGGTTCACTCCTAATTTGGTAATTCACTTACATCAATATTGAAGATAAATATAAGAGTAATTGATTATAATGTCGTGAAACTTGGAGGTTATTACCAAAATGGTCACTTGTGTCTATACAAGGACATGCAATGACCAAATCCAAAAGATTAACTCACATTTATTTTTTCGATAAGATTGCTTTGTTTTCTATTAGCTAGCTTTTTGATTGGAAGTGTATTAATTTCTATTATTGTTTTAAATTGTTAAGCCGATTGGATATGTCAAAATATTACAAGAGAAATCAAATGAATATCCATGAAAGATCTTTCATGGCTCATATAATCATATTGCATTGTAATATATAAAATAATATCACCATAAGAAGATAAGATATGTGACAAAGACTTGTATATATATATGGGTTGTATATTGACAATGTTTATACCTAAAAAAAACTCATATAAGGAATGTGAAAGGAAACCATACAAGTATTGTATTTTACCATTATTTTTTTTAATATTTACATCGCTTTAAATATTGAAATTTACAAACACATTTATAGTTATTTGAGTCCATATAAAACTTAATTTTTTTTAAATAAAATTTGAGTATGTCATTAAATCTATTTTATATTATTTATTAAATTTTTTAATCACAACTTTTTAAACAATCTAAAAATTTAGATCCACTTGATGTTAAAAACACCATGTCAATATAATGTGTTTCTGATGCTTCTTATGTATATATATATTAATGTAATTGATTTTTACCAAGAAAAACAGTATTGTAATTGATGTATGAATTTTTTACTAGTATTTTAATAATTAGAAAAATATCAAAAGGTTTTAAATAATTATCTCCTTTTAAAAGACATAAAAAAATTTAAAAATAGGACAATATTAGTAATTTAAGCTGTCTCATAACGAAGAAATTAATTATAAAAATGGTTGTTCTATATACAAATATAAAATAAAAGGTATATATAAATAGCATTATCCGTTGTAGTTTAAAACTGGACCAATGATAAATTACCGTGTCACTATAAATATTTACTTACCGTGGTATCCATGCATGATGGACCCGACCTATATCTATGTTCCTAATCCTACTCTCTCTGCTTTTATTACTCATTCTTCTTTCTTTATTACTTGTAGGGTCACTCCTATAACCTCTCTCTCTCTGTGCAAAGCACAAAGAAAATTTATATTTCTCAAACCCCCAAATCCACCACACCCTCTCTTTCTCTCTCAATATGGATTTCCCACAACCCCAGACGCTCTTACCCGGTAGCAGTGGAAGGCGAACCAGCACCGACTCTAAGTCTCCCGAATTCGAGTTCTGGATGGTCCGAAACCCGTCGTTCCCACAACCCAATCTTCATTCCGCCGACGAGCTTTTTGTTGACGGCGTTATACTTCCCCTTCATCGTCTTCCCCATCAAAACCCACAGACGACTTCTGATCCTCCTGAACCCCCAAACACTGAACCGCATCTTCCGGATCCTGAACCCGAACCCGGTCCGGGACCCGAGATACTACATGCCGCGAAGGAGTCTACCTCTTCCTCGTTAACCGCGTCGAAGCGGTGGAGGGACATTTTCAAGAAGAGCGATCAGAAGAAGAGTAATAATAAAGGCGAGCAGGAAGATATTAAAGAGAAGGAGAAGAAGAAAGAGCGAAAGAGTGGAAATGGAGTCGGTTCGGCTGCTGAGTTGAATATCAATATATGGCCCTTTTCCAGGAGTAGATCCGCCGGCAATGCCTGTACTCGACCCAAAACGATGTTCGGAGCTCCGGGATCCAGGAAGGTGAATAGCGCCCCGTGTTCGCGGAGCAACTCGGCCGGAGAGTCCAAGTCCAGAAAGTGGCCCAGCAGCCCGGGTCGACCGGGGGTCCATTTGGGTCGGAGTAGTCCGGTTTGGCAGGTCAGGCGTGGAGGCTCCGCCGGGAAGAGCTCCGAACCCGTGGTCCGCCATTCTGAAAAGGGGCATAAAAAAGAGGCATCTGAGAGTCGCCGGAGCAAAGCAAACGGTGCGGTGGCTGCCGCCGGTGCTGGTGGCGTGGCAAAAGCTAGAGTATTGAATTTAAATGTTCCAATGTGTATTGGGTATAGAAGTCATTTGAGTTGTAGAAGCGATGAGAGTAGTAGTACTGCTTTAGGTGTCGGGTCTACCGGCACCGGCGCCGGAAACAACACCCGGATTAGCAGCGGTGGAGGAGTTGGCCGCGGTGTGGGTGTTAATAGTGGTGTTGGGAGTGGCAGTAATCTTTTTAACCTGCGCAGCCTTTTCACTAAGAAGGTGTATTGACCCCCCCACATCTCAATTTTTTTTTCATCTCTTTTTATTTTGATAATTTTGTTTATTTCATCTTCAAGATATATAATATATTAATTTTTATATTTCGATGTTTATTTATATTTGTAGGATTTTTGGCCTTTAAATCTTTACTTTTGTAATTATCCTAAAACAAATACTACAGAAGAAGCTTTTTAACTTTATAGATTAGCTAATTAGTAGTTGGGTTGTGTAAATTAAATTTGGGTGCATCAGTTTGATGATTGAGGTAATTATGTTCCTGTTCTTGTATGTATTGTAATCCACAGTAATGGTTGTGAGACTCACTGGCTTGTAGTTTTTTTTAGAATTCGTAACTTTTTTTATTTTTATTTATTTATTTTGCTTCCAATTTAATTTCTTAAATATGTTTTATTTTTATTATAATTATTTTTATATAAACTTTTTTAAATATGTACTTGGATAGAGCATGCATGGCGTGGGAAACTGACGATATAAATCCCACGGGCGACCAGTTGCTTTAACTTTCATGTGCACCCAACTAAGAAAGTGGCGTAGGTTTTTTTTTTTTGTTGTTAATTGATACGCGGGTATTAAGGTAGGATATTAAATAATTAAATATTTTTTAGAAACAAATTAAATAATGGGTAAATTACATTTGAATTTCCTGAAGTTTTGGTTAGTTAAAACTTCATCCATGACATTTCAACAATTACAAAATAGAATTTATCTGTTAAATTATATATTTTTGTCAACGTGACACATTAAATGATAAAAGTATCCTTCAATAATTTTTAGATATTTTTTTCCTTTTCTTGCCTGCCTATAAAAAAATATTTGTTATATTATTTTATTTATTTCTCACCGTCCAACCCTCTTTCTTCTATGTCCTAATCTTCTAGTCTTGTGGTCAAGGGGATGAATTATATCCAGTCAAGGAGATGAATTATATCTTCAACATCACATGTTCGAAAAAAAATAGACAAAAAAAAAAACCCTCTTTCTTCTATAAAATAAATATGTTTTTTTTCAAAAGGCAAGGCTAGAAGAAACAAAGGTTATAAAGAATGATCCGTCAAAACCAGCAAACTTGGTTATGGAGAAAGAAGAGAAAAAACAAGTTGCAGAAGAACCGGACGAAAACTATATGGGTCTATTGCTCTCTTCTTCATTCATCAGTTTATTTGATTTGATATGGATTGACTCAATTACATCATTTTCTTCCTTCTGTTTAAATTCTTTCCTCGGAAAAAAGCAATCAGATTCAGAAAGAAACAAAAAGTAAAAAGTAAAGTTTTCCGAGCATAAATTTATTTTATTTACAAAATTTAAACTTAAAAATTTATTTAAAAGAGAAGGATGCCAATCGTTCATCCGATTTGCGTTGCTGGCCTACCTTCCTTTCACTTCCAAAAAGTTACCGACTATTAAATGCCTCATCTTTATCTGTATTCTGTACAAAATTCCAGATTTTTATCAGTTCTCAGACATCTTAATTTTCCTTTCTCATTAATCAACACTAGAGATAGGTGAATTACCCAAAAAAAAAAAACACTAAAGATAAGTCTTTCCCACCCCTAGCTATTAATAGTGACAAATTTTTTGTTCGAAATTCCTTTTCAGTTTTATTTTTTTCTGAAGCCGAATTTTAAGTGATTGTTACATAAATAAACAAATCAAATGAAGGCGACAAGCTCTACAGTCTGGTTTCACCCATATATGAAGAATTCCTTTAAACAAAATAAGTTCATATATATTTTCTGTCTAAATTTATGTCAACTAGATATACAATATGACTTCCTATTTGCTTAATTAGCTTTTAGGATGAATTAACTCAATATATTATAGCTTTGGTAATAGTTAGGTTTTGAGTTTGTGTCTTGGTATCTCTTAGTATATGGTATTAGAGCTTTGATAATTTGGTATGAATGTTTGGCATGTGTGATCCCATTTTTTTTCCTTTTCATTTTCTATCGGCCTAATCTTTTTTATAAAAGAAAGTAAAAATTGACAATTCAACAATTATTAACCTTTATAAAGTTTGTAGTATCTTAGTAATTAGCCAAAAACAATGCAAACGAAATGATATTAGGAAAGCCCAACTCAATTTCCTTGATGATATCTTTGCAGCTCCTTCCTTAGAAAATGTTAGACGTCGTCAATCTTTTATACTCTCTCCAGAATTGTATGAAATTGTATACTCGGATTTGCATAAAGCACACGCAAGACACAGATTTTTGCATGCGTTTTATTCGCCTGAGGGAACTGTCTGGGGAAATTGCAGAAAACACAAAAGCTTATATCTTTTTGCACCTCCTTTTAGTTTTAAGATAAGGTAAGGTTTTGCTTTCTGTGCGTAACGTATCTTTGCATACCTTCTTCAAAATTCAAAGGACAAGATCGAGTTATTATTAAAAAAATAAAAAGGACAAGATCGAGTTTTTTTCTCATGAGCACCCTCCAAATTCCAAGATTCTCATGATCCCTGTTAGATTCTACTTTTCATGTTGCGAGCACCCTTCAAATTCCAAAATTCTCATGATCCCTGTTAGATTCTACTTTTCATGTTGCAAATCTGCTTTTTAATCTTCACCAATATGTCATGATTTATAGATCACACAAACCAAACAATTCCATATCCAAATTATTCATCCCAAAAAAAAAAAATTTTCCATATCCAAATTTTATCTATTTTTAAAGTTTTATAGATGTATTATTAAAAAATTTAAAAGGTTAAATTTAATTTAAACTAAATTTGCAATTGAAATTAACCTATAAATAAATTCTAAAAACAATCTTTTTTTTTTTTGCTAGAAATTCTAAAAACAATCTAATAGCAAAATCGGTATTCCTTCTTATAAATATTCAACTTTCATAATCCATATTGAAAAGAAATAAATAATGGGAAAATATTTAATAATTTGCATAAGATTTTCACTTATCTTTTTAAGACTCTTTTTTTTTTTTTTTTTTTATCTACTACAACTTTGTAGTATTACTATTTAAAAAATAAAATGAAACATTCTAAACATTTCAAAGTTTCACTCTGTGTTTTTTAATATACTCAAATTTAACAATATATTATTTTTGAATATATTATTGAAAATTAAAACAAATTTAAATATTAGGAGAAATATACATCTAAATATCTTTTTATGTACGCTTTTCTTCTTGAATTTTTTAGACACATATGTCGTTAGTCAATTTTTTTTAAAAAAACCTAAGTTTTTCTTTCTTTTTTTGGGAAGAGTAAACCTATGTTATTTTGATTAAGCAAAACATTTTTATTATGATTTTGTAACGACACCCAAGACGCTAGAGACCTTTTTATTTTTCTTTGAGAAGGCACTAGACTTGATTAGCAAGCATTTTACAGCAGCATTGCAAGTCGGTGGTTTTTTTACATTCCGCGCCACTCTTGAGCATAAGAACAAACACTTGGCGATAAATATCAAAGTTGCAGCACTAAGTCTAGGCGCAGAGACATCATGGCCATGATGGGGAGGATAGCCAGAACAGCTCGTCGATTTCCAACGACCACCGCCTCTCCTAAAACCCTAAACCCCCCGCTTGCTTGCTCAGTGAACATCCCAATTTCGCAGAGTTTCCATCACCGTCTGCTTTCCCTCTCTCTATTTCAATTTCTCTAATTGCGTATTTGCTCGAAGTACTTTATTTTTTATGCTCAATGTAAATGATGCTGTTGGTGAAGCGACTGATTGCTTATGTGAAAATTATACCATCTTGATACATTTCGGTGGCTTATCATAGTGATTCCTTATGCAAGGGAACTTCTTTTTATATTATAATTTTTATGGAATTTGAGGAATTATTGCAATCTTGCTTTATTTGCTTACGGTTTCATAATTTATATCTGTTTTCATAATCAGAAAAGAAGAAACTGTATTGCATTCTTGAATACAGTGATGATTTGTTTCCCCTTCAGAATTCCTCTGTAAAGTATTTTATATATTGATGCAGAGTCTACTGAGGATCATCTTCATGCAATTATACATAGATTTCAGGGTTCAAAGTCGGTGCCCAACAGTTCTGGACTGCATTTTGTATATCCCGCTGTTTTAGCTAGTTTATTTGGAGTTGCAGGGTTTCAAATAGCATATTCAGATGCTGACACGGTATGCTTTTACCATATCTCTTAAGGATTTGTTGGTTACTAAGCATGTGTAGGTTTTATCAGCCAAAACTCATAGTTTGGAGTAATTTCAACTTTAAAGCTGCCATGCATTCGATTGAATTTAGTGTGACCTTCAACAGCCTGCTGTCAAACCTTATTTGCCATCAGAGTCTTCTGCAAGTAATGTGGACCTGGAGGAAATAGCCAGGAAAGAAAGACTGCGAATAGAAGAGTTGCTCAAAAGTAAAGGAGTCCAATACGGATCTTATCCCCGCTTTAATGTTTCCATTAAGGGGCAGAAGGTTTGATTCATTACCTCTATAGAATGGCACATTCTTAATCATGGATTGTTCACTGCTTCTGGTCAAAAGTCAATACTACAACTGTAATTTTCTTCCAGAATACTTCAGGTCCTAATATGGGTAGTTGATGAGCATCTATTTAATTTGTACTTAGTTCTTTTTTTTTGGGGTAAAAATTTGTACTCACTTGGTTGGTTATTGATTGACTAGACTTGTGCACTTTTGGGGCAATTCTAAGTAATTTTATATAGTCTTTATTTGAGGACATTAAATATTTCTTGAAAGAAAAGAAATTAGAAAATTATGAATAATAATTTTGTTTAAGGTTGGTTCTTTTTTATTTATTAATTTTAAGAATTAGGTTAACAAATGTAGTTCCTTGCATATTAAACACTTCAATTGAATAGCATTATATGTGTAATACAATTGATTGCATTTATAATTCAATATAGGTTACCTTCAAATTCCAAATTCCTTCTGCATGTGAAGTTTCACAGCTGATTGCAAACCTTGTATCACATCTTGGATTGAAAGTTGAAGACAGTGGTGGTGGTTCAGATATGCTATTGCGTGCATGGGACAGGTAGAATTTGACCACCATTTTTAGTCTGATAATTTGTTGTTAATGATCATATTTAATTATCCATTTTGATTTGTTGTGATTCAGTTGTTTGAGCCATTTCCTTATTATAATTTTTGGACATTAGCTTTAGTTATAGTTTACTAAATATGTTCTCTGTTTTGTATGTACTATTTCAGTTCAGTTGCTTGGCAACTAACACTTACTCTCCCAGAAAAACAGAAGGAAGCTGAAGGGAAACCAGAGGGAGGAGATCTATGCATCCTCATATTTCAATCAGTCATTAGCGCTGAAAAAGCTGTTAGTCTTCATTTTAGCAGTTTATGCAATTACCTTCTTTGAAGTTTCTCTTTCACTTTGCTCTTCTTATATATATTTTTTTTTGGTGAATCTCTTCTTTTATATCACTAGTATCAAACTTTGTCTCATCAGTGTTCCATAAAGTATTGCAGGAAATTGAATTTATAAAGCAGGGAAGCCTGAGCGAAGAAGAGCTTGATGCTTTGGTGTCTGTTTTGCAATTAGCTGGGAAAAAGTTAGGACAAAATAAGACTTTGGAAAAGAAGCAAATGCCAACTGCAGAAAAATCAATTGCTAGTCTTGAGTCCATGGGAGTGAGAGTTTATGGACTTGATGAACCTCTTTTGAATTCCTCAGAAAATGGAATATCCTGGGAAAATATTGCTGGGTATTATCAGCAAAAACGGTATGTAAAGCAGTTAGGTCCTTCTATTTGATGGTCATTGTTTAAACATCATAGGAAAACATTTAGAGGCACAGAAAATGAATCTTGTACACGCATTAGTTATAAAGTACAGGTATTGAAATTTATTTTGGCTGCGTAATGACATTGTGGATTTTTCTGGCTATGATATGTGCTGGATGGATGTTTTTTAGTTAGAGGTATAGGAAATGAATCTTGTACACGCATTAATTCAATGACTTCAAAGTTGCATGTGCTATCGATATGAAAGTTGCATAGACTCCATCATTTATATAATTATATTCTGCTTGAGTTTAGTTGTTTGTATCTTTTTACACTTACTCTTTAAGAGTTCATGTGGAACTGATATGTATTTATTTCTTGCATATTTATGTTTGAAACATGTTCAAATATAGTACATATTATACTTGTCAATTTGCATATTGATTGGAATCAAGTGTGAATTCATCCATACATGTGCAAGAAGGTGCTTACCTATTTCCAATTGGCATTGTTATCTGTAGAGAAATAGAAGATACTATACTGTTGGCTCTGCATAATCCTGAAGTATATGACAATATTGCCCGAGGGACCCGGCATAAGTTTGAGTCAAACAGACCTCGAGCTGTACTATTTGAAGGTCCACCAGGTGTGCCTGATTAACCTTTGACATATCAGCTTTACAAGTAATTTATTATGTGTGGATTGCCAATATTGATGCTTCAATAATTTATTAGCACAAAATCATTGAATTGAAAGACTCATATCAACAGTGACCTTATGGCCTGGTGGAACTGGAACTTTCCATCTTGCTCAATGCAATGAGGTATTTCCAGCCTTGGATTTAGTTGAAGGGAAGTGAGGAGCATTATTGTTTATGTTGTAGTCCATTCTTTGTACAATCAAAAGAAGGCTGTACCATTGTGCTTTTTCTTTTTTGTTGGTTATGCATTCTAGGTGTTGGTCAAAGCTTTCCTTTTCTAATGTCTTCTAGGGAGTACTTGGAATAGTGGCAGAAATTTAGAATTTAAAAGTTGGTCTGTTTAAAATCACTCATATTTGTCTGTGATCTGCTGGGTAATCACTTCATACAATGAGTGAAATCGGTTGGCTTTGGTAAGATAGAAACATTGCAGAGAAATATTAGTGTCTATGCAAAGTTGGGACGTATTGAATGCAAATTAGGTTGTATTTGTGTGGGTGAACTCTTATTTCATTCAAAATGTTGCTATTATTTTGTGTACAACATTGAGGAATGCAGTGAGTAGAATGCAATTTTGAGCATGCGTTCTTTACCCATGCTTCCAATTAGAACTCTTATTTCATTATGATATGTGCCAATCTATATATATATATATATATTCTCTTATGTGACTTTTGTCCATGACATTGTGTATCTTTAAAAGGATACGAATAAAATTTTGTCCAGGATTCCTGGATAAGAGAATTACTCTATATATATTAAACACAGAGTTAGATTTAATGTTTGGAGAGCTTACCTACCATGTTTGTTCAACTTCAGGTACAGGGAAGACATCTTGTGCTCGTGTCATAGCTAATCAAGCGGTAAGCCACTAGGCACTACTGTTTCAATAGTTTTTATCTTTGCCATGCAGCCTCTTGTGTTTTTTGAAAGGAGCAGCCTACCATTCTCATTTCCTTTCTTCTATGGATAGTTGGATACCATTAATCTTTATTTACTTTGTTACATCATTTCTTTATCAATCATTTGTACATATAATAATGGTCAAGTCTTTTTTACGCAAAAGAAATATGTTCTAGTCTTTTTCTCATTTTTTTTTTTGTAGCTTAAATCATGGGCTTTTTATTGCTGACTTCTAATTGCTCCATATTTGGCTAATTTATTTTGGTATATTTTACAGAAAGAGCAATTGAATGTGGATATTTCATATCACTATGAGAGTTTTTTTATTTATTTTCTTTTTTTTGTAATTCTCAGTTTCCAAATTTATTGTCCTCAAAAAGATTTTTTTTTCCAAGTTTTTGATTGTGAAGATTCTAGCCTTTAGTAAGGTGTAACTGCTGACTGTTAAACTGCAATTTTTAATTTGATATAATAATTTTTCAGTTTGAAAATTTACTTTATCGTGCTGTCATTGTTTTTGTTGCTGTTATGATCTTGTACCCGCAGTACTTCAGTTTTCAAAAATTGGGACCAGATTCTATCTGTTTGGTATACTTTTAGTTCTACTTGGACATTGTTTGTACTTTGTATTAAAGGAACTCACGTGGAAAGATTTTGCACGTGTATATTATATTTAAGCTTTAAAATAGTAAAAAATTGCTTTGTGCTTCAGTATAGTGTTACTCACTTATCACTACTATTTTTTTCCCCCACAAGTCTATGTACTTATCTTTATGGCAGACTGAAAATGAATACCTAGATTCCTTTGGCAGGGTGTCCCATTGCTATACGTGCCTCTTGAGGTTGTCGTCTCAAAGTACTACGGTGAGAGTGAACACTTATTTGCTAAAGTGTTTTCACTTGCCAACGAGCTTCCCAATGGTGCTATAATTTTCCTAGATGAGGTAACTGCTGCAATCAAACCTTTGATATTCATGGAAGCATTCATTTCAATTGCTTCATCTTTTTTATCATTACCCTTGTTCTATTAATTATATTATGTTTTCAGTAAGTTCACACATTCTCAACAAAATAATTCCTGTTATTGTTATTACTGTTTTACACTATTGCAGGTGGATTCTTTGGCTGTTACCCGTGATGCTGAAATTCATGAAGCTACACGTAGAATCTTATCAGTGTTATTACGACAGGTAAAACCAAGTTTGGCCATAGCTTTACATTTAATCGAACAAGTATCTTTTCATGATGCATGCATGGAATGAAACACTTTCTGAAGGAAAGTGCTTGGAATCTCTTATAAAAGTTGTGCACATTTGTTATTTTCTTCTAATCTAGCGTTGGTATAAGGAATATTGATTATTTACCTGGTATTTCATATAAAGCTGGGGGTATAGGTCTTGGAATAAGGTGAAAACTTAATCCGTATTGTATGGCATACAATATGTATTGATTTAATGGTCCTTCTTTTAGTCTCAATATACTTGAAATGCTCTTCTTCTTATCTTTTTTGTGTGTGGAATATTAGGTGTATCAGTGGGATGGTACATGTGGACTTGTGAAGATACACTTTCGATGCATAAAAGAGTTTATGAATTAGCTAAAAATTATGAACATAACTTTTGAAAATATATAAGAACAACCCATTCTCAATCCATCATTGTAGCCGCAGCTGCAATACCTTTCAGTTCTTTCCTGATTTTAACCTAAAAGTCATCTTGAATGAACTAGAGGAGGTTGCTAAAATTAGCATATGGTCTCTCGGGGGTTTAGGAATTCCACTAACGAGGGTGATCTTCCTTTTTGCTGGCAGATTGATGGATTTGAACAGGACAAAAAAGTGGTTGTGATAGCAGCAACAAACAGAAAGCAAGACCTTGATCCTGCTTTAATTAGGTATATAGGTAACAACTACTTGTAGTCGAGGATTGTTGAATTCTGAGCTAATGACTCTTTTGTATGCTGTTGTCAATGCAGTCGGTTTGATTCAATGATCACATTTGGCTTACCAGATCAGCAAAACCGTAGGGAAATAGCAGCCGAGTATGCAAAACACCTGACAAAATCTGAATTAGATGAACTTGCTGCAGTTACAGAAGAGTAAGTTTGACTTGAGATTTAGATGTTATAAATCTTTTACTACTTCCGGGGATGGTGATCCTTAGAAACACCAAACTCTATCATGCATAATTTTCTTTCTTAAGTCAGCCTGGCCTTAATTCTACATGGGATGCGGGGTTGATTATAGAATTCATTTGTTTGTCACTGGAAGCACCGTTGGTGCCTCTTTTTTTTTCATTTATTTATTTTGTTATAATGCATATTGTTTTACTAATTTATTGTCCTTGTCATATTCAGAATGTCAGGTAGGGATATAAGAGATGTGTGCCAACAAGCTGAAAGGTCATGGGCATCTAAGGTAAAGAACCTAGATTTTGACGCTTTGATGTCTCTCTTCTGGAGATTGTTACGAGAATTTCTTATTGGCTTTGATAGATAATTCGAGGACAAGCATCAAAAAATGGAGAACAAGGTTTTCTTCCACCTGTGCAAGAATACATAGAGAGCGCATTGAATAGACGAAAAGGGCTACTGAATATTGCACCCCGAAACATCCCATACAGAGCAAGCAAAGCCCAACTACTCTAAGGCCTTTGCCTACAGCTCAAAATGAAAATTTAATTCATTGTTAAATATATATATATATATATATATATATATAATATGGTATCTTTTTTTTTTCTTTAAATTTTTTTATTGTACATAACTAAAGTAAACTTTTTTATATGTGCATTTGGTAATGTTTAGGGTGTTTATCGGTTTAAAAAATAGGTTTGATAATTTTTAATCCATTTTAAATTGATTTCAATATTAAATCTAATTTGATCCAATCCTATAATGATTAGTTTTGATTGAATTGGATGATCGGTTTTTGATTGGGTTGGATTTAGATTTGTAAATTTTGGAGATTTAGTAGGAAGTTGAAATTTTGAATTTTGACTTTTTTTATTTAAGTAAAATAACTAATTTTTTTTATTAAAATCTCTTTGAAAAATGAGTATTTATTTTTAGATAATATAAATAAGAAAATGGTATAGTGGATCGCTTACTAAGCTATTAATTATTTTTGAATATATATTTTTGAATTATTTATATTTTTATCTGTTTTATTGATTTTTTTTAAAAAATTTATTTGATTATTAGTTTTGAATTTTTAAAACAGATCTAATAAATTACAATGAAATAATTTATCCAAACAAGTAGTATTTGAATGGATCGGATAATTTAGCCAATTAATCAATTTTTTTTTGCATTAATGACTTATATAGATATTTTTCATTTTACAAATTAAAGTTAAATATGTTTTCAAAAAAAAAATTTGAAGTTAAATATTTGTTTTTAATTATAATTTTGGGTAACGATGGATACAATTTAAATGAAAAAATCTTTGTTAACTTTGAAAACAAGTTAGGAATATTTAAACCTTTTTATAAACATTACAAGTCCTTTCCACAATAATGTTTTTGAAGCCCAAACTTTTAATGAAACAGTTTTAGCAATCAATTATTTTTGTACGACTTTCTTCTTTAAAGACACTTACTATCCACCTTGCATTGCATCCATCAAGAACTTTAATTATGACTTGATGGTTCTAGCCTTCGGAATTTTATATTTCAATTGGTTAAATAAAAAATTTCAAAACCAATATGTTTGTGAAAATAAATACAAGTCCGATGGCCGAAGCAGCCTCTTTCATACCTTGCTTTGCAGGAATTTTTTTCTCCGACTCTGCCATATTTTTTGTTAATAGGCGAGTCGAAACGTGGTGGAAATTTTCTAAGTTGGGGCAGAAATTTCCATTATCCGCCTCATTACTTTGTTTAATTTTTCTTTTAAATTATTTATAAAAAAATATTAATTTTTTTAAATACTATTTTTAAACATCCTTAATAAATTCCAAACAAAATATAATATATTTACGTATATAAAATTTCTAATTAAATGTTTAAAAATATTAAAAAATATATTTTTATTACATATTTATATATTAAACAAGGCAGATACCCTTCACCCTGATCCAGAGCAAAAACAAATTACCCTATCCCCGCCCCTCCACTCCAATTAATTAGAAAATCTCCGTCCTTAACGGAAAAGAGCATTGCAGAGCCGACTGAAAACGGGACAAATTGTCATCTCTAAGTTGGAGATATTTTATTCATACATAAATATGTAAAATTATAGAAAGAATTCTATAATCTTAAAATAAAATTAAACTGAGACTAAATTTTCCAAAAGAAAAATAAAATAAAATAAATGGAGCATCTTCATTATTATTATTATTACTATTAATTTTTAGTTGTATCATTAGCGAGTCATGTTTGGAAGTTGCATATCGTAGAGAATGAAGAAAATGCAATCTGTTACAGCCAAAATATTTTGGCAGTTGGCACTCACTTTTGTTGAATTTCAGATTCTTAGAAGATAAGAAATATAACATTTCCGAATGAAAAATAAGAAACATAATAAAACCTTTCCTAATCTTTTTCATTTCTCTGCTCGGCTTTCGCTCAATTTCTTTATCAGAAAAATCCCAATCTTGATTCATCACAAACCAACTTATAGTATGGCTCTTCTTTATCTGCATGTAGTTATTTTCATTCCAAGTCTGCAAGCATAAAAACAACAGCAGCCCACTTAAAATGAAACTAAACTAAATAATTATACAAAGTAAAATTCTCAAAAATCTGTCTCTGTTTTGGTTTTCTGAGAGTTGAAAACCCAATTCAGTGGTATTTGAGAAAGCAAATCCCATCTATATTTCGGAAGAAAAATACGAAGACAGTGTGTAAAAACCAAAAAGCATATGCATACCCAATATATGTAAGTGGAAAATGACTCTCAAAATAGCAAATTGCATTGGAGTACACTTGCAACCAAAGATCCTTCCCTGCACTCATCAACAACAAGCAACTCAGTGAGTCTACTTAACATGGAAAACTCGGCCACACTCATCGCTCATCGTCTACCTACCTTCGAGACAGTACTGGTGTAGTTGTCCTCTCGTCTACTTCAACTCGCTTCCTCTTTCGGCTCTGACTCTGCTTCGAAACGTACGACGCCATCTGCAACTGAGTCTGCAACACCATCTGAGTCAGCTCCGCTTCCGATTCAGCTCGCCGCTTCTCCGCTTCCAGTCGTAAAGCCTCCCTGGCCTTCGCCATCTCGGACTCGGTTCGCTCCATTCTCAGCAGAGAATCGGACAAGACACGGAAGCTCGCTGCAACATCGGCCAAGCGTGTTGACTCGCCATCCGAGTCGTCACTCTCCGAGTCAGAACTCAAAGGAGAGTTGGAGGAGGAATCGTCGAGATCAAGAGATAAGAATCCAGCGTCAAACACGTATTTTAGACGGCTGTTGTCGTTGAGAGCTCGGAAGCTCCGTCCGGTTCGACCGGTCCGGTACGCCATTAGCAAGTTCCGGTATTTACTATTTACTGGATTCGGTGGGCTTTAGTATGGAGCTGGTGGTGGCGTATGGTTGGTTAACAAAAGGAAGTGTTTTTTTTTTTCTGCTTTACCAGAAAGGAAAAATGCGAATAATTAAATATTTATATTTTATTGTTAAATAAATAATCGGAGACCAAAACAGAGCGTGGGAATGCTGGTACACGCGCTCTCGGAAGAATGTGGATTTCCCTTATAAAGGAAGGAAACGACGCGAAGTCAAGTACCAGAGTCTCTCTCTCTCTCTCTCATTTCTTCAGTCGCAGAAATCAATGGCGTCAAAGGACAAGAAAACTTCAAAAGCCTCGAGCAGTAGAAGCGGTGGTATACGTACCCTTTCCGATCTCAACCGGCGATCGGCTGATTCTGACAGCGACTCTGATACTCCTCAGGAGTATTATACTGGTGGGGAGAAAAGGTCCTTCTCCTAACCCTAGCTTGCTTTTTCTTTTTTTCCTTTTTTGGTTCACGTTTAGATATTTTAATTCGGCGTTTGGTTACTGTTTTTATTTGATTTTTACAGGAATTTTTTTGTGCGTTCTAATTTGATTGTATTTAGCATCTAAGTAGTGTATTGTTTGTTCGATTCAATTTTTTACTATCGCGTTTATATGTTTGGTTGCTGAGAATATCGAGGAGAAATTAGAGTCCCAGAAATTAGGAAAATAATTTAGTTGGGATTTTTTGAAGTTGATCGACTGATGAGGTTAAATTCGAAGTTTAGGCATATGGACATTCGGGTCCTTTTTTGACAGAGGACCTGATTGAGAATCAAAGCAGAGTACTGCAATTTTAGTTCACAATGCAGTGTTGCGTTGGATGCATTAATATATTATGGAGGAAAGCTAGTTGATCGGATAATTGCCAAGTCCACAAGGAGGTGAGACTGTGGAAGGATGGGTTATTTTAGTTCAATTTTAAGGCTTTTTGTTTCGTTTTCTTGGATAGTTGAGGAGGTTAGTCCTTTAAGGAGATTGCTAGTTACAATAATGTGGGGATTGGCCTTATATATTAGGGAGATGGAAATAGTATTGATTTTTGGAATATGAATGATAAGAGTATTTTGTCGTTCATTTCTTTATGTTCTTCAAATCTGGATGTGCATCAATTAATTGGGAAAAGTTCAGCTGGAAACTTCATAGTTTGGGATGTGTCTTCTGTTGGACTTTTCATCACAGCTATCAATAATTTTCGTCTGAATGCTAGAATGATGTCCAATGTATGTTAATTCAATTTTGCAGTGGAATGCTTGTCCAAGATCCTTCAAAGGGTAACGATGTGGATGCAATCTTTGACCAAGCTAGGCAATTGGGAGCTGTAGAAGGGCCTGTTCGTCCACCTTCAAGCTCAAGTAGCTTTACTGGAACTGGTAGGTTACTCTCAGGGGAAACTGTAGAATCTGCTCCTCAGCATCCTGAAACAATTATTCACAACATTGTTTTCTGGGGCAATGGATTCACTGTAAATGATGGTCCTTTAAGGAGGTTGGATGACCCGGAAAATGCATCTTTCTTAGAGGTAATAGTAATAGAGGTTTTGTCTCATCAGAAAACATAGGATAAGAAATATGTAAATTATAGAATCAGGTGTTGTGTTTGAAGAAGAAGAAGAATAAAGGTTTTGATAAAGAATTCAA
Source organism: Ochetophila trinervis (assembly GCA_003254975.1). Classification (NCBI taxonomy): domain Eukaryota; kingdom Viridiplantae; phylum Streptophyta; class Magnoliopsida; order Rosales; family Rhamnaceae; genus Ochetophila; species Ochetophila trinervis. The sequence continues at coordinate 161,236 of QANX01004747.1, forward strand.
TGAAGCATTTTGCATTCTCATCATTAAGCTGTTGTGGATGAGTTAATATGGTGACTTTAGGAAATATCTCACGGATGAACCATTATGCATACATTATTCATACGATTAGCACTGGGTTGCTTTTCCTCTCTTTCATAGTATCACCAGAAGGGGTGTTTGTATATGACTTCTAATATCTGAATGCAGAGTATCAAGAAGTCTGAGTGTCCAAAAGAGCTAGAACCTGCAGATCGAAGGACCTCGGTTCATGTCAATCTCATAAGGAGAAACGAGAATTGCCCTGTAAGTCATCTACTTATGATCTATCTTTTCTTTACTTTTGTCTTACAGAGGTTCAAATTCATTGTTCTCTTTAAATTTTGAGCAATTACAAATACCAAGCTTCCACTTCCATTCTGGTTTTATAGCTGTTTGTGCTCTTAAGAAATCATGTTTATTGCTCTGTCTGTTTTCCATATTTTTGGCCTTCATAAGCTATAGATCTGGCTAATCCTGGGTGTACACATATCATGGAAAATTTGCTGGGTTTGTTTTGAGGGTTGGTGTCATTCAAATTCAGTTACACTGTTTTGAATGAAAAGCAAAGCTTCTGGCATGGGCCCATTTAACCAATTCCTTGGGGCACCATTTATGTGCTTTTAGGTTCATCATTCTAATTTCAGTAATGTAGTATATAAGATGTGTTATAGACATGTAATTTCACTGCACGATATGTTTGTTCATGCAGGAACCAGAGAAGCAGCATGTTCCTTTTCAGGGTGTTGGAAGAGCTCTAGGTAGTAGCTCTGCTCCAGTTTCAAATGAGCCAGCGGTAGCTGCTCCAGCCTCTTCAGCAGTCCCAGTTGTGGATGAAACACTGCCATCAACCTCGATTCAGCTTAGATTGGTTGATGGAACCCGCCTGATAGCACATTTCAACAACCACCATACCATAAATGATATTCGAGCATTCATCGATGCATCTAGGCCTGAGGGTACTAGGAATTATCAGCTACAGGTGATGGGGTTCCCTCCCAAGCTTCTCAGTGACCCAACTCAAACAATAGAGCAGGCAGGTCTTGCTAATTCGGTTGTTATCCAGAAATTCTAGCCAGCTTCACTACCATATAACTGCTACGATTTATTATATAAAGTCCATCATAACTCCCTATTTTCATTTTTTATTTTGCTATTTTGTATGAATTATTTTGACTTTGCTCGTTTTTTTCTTTTCTATTAAAAAAATAGAAAAAATTGTTAAAAGTAAACATCTAGTCTTATTTTTGAAAAAAAAAAGAGTTATTGAAAGTTGTGAACATTACATGAAAGTTATATTGTTCAAACCATGAGTGTTTAGCTCTCAACATTTGAACTTTTTTTTTTTTGGGACATTTTAAAATATAAAGGATAGAGTGCTGATTTTCATTGTTCACTTTTTAAATACCTAGTGTATGAGAGAAATGAAACTATAATGAATTGAAAGAATGTAATATTCTCTATATTCACTTGTGATGTTTAGGTACATATATATGCTTGATAAGTCACCAAAGATAAGTACAAAAGTTATCTCCTAAACAATAGCTTAACTACCTAGATAATAACAGATTCAGTTTATCACTACTTATGCATATCAGTGTATCAGAATAATTGTTTTAGACTTCGTTTTAATGTTATGTTTGATTAAAAAAAAATTTCATTCAAATCCGGGCTATTGTGCAAACTAAAACTATAAAAATATTGTATCAATTTTTTTTTTTAAATTTAATTTCGATCTATTAAATTTTTGTATATTTTTGTATTGAATGAGTGGGCAGAGATGTTTTAAGCGATTAGAAAAATTCAGGTAATAGGAGATCACCTCATTTAATGTAAAAAATTACTGGGTTTCTCCACCAGGAAGAGGCAGGAAATGGATGAAATGTGGTCTCTAGGTGATGCAGAGACTGCACTGGGGCCAAATACTAACACATCCGTCCAATTTGTTGAATCCAAGAAGAATTTTGGTTTGGTTTGCTTCAATTCAGTAGTCCCACATGAGCTGACCCACACACATGGTTCCAAATATGAATCAATCCATTTGCCTAAAACAGGCCAGGCTTAGTGTCTGCAAAGTAGGGTGTATGTTAAAAAGTAGAGCTGAATTCATTCCCTTTTATTTATTTATTTTCTTTCATGCTACTTTTTTATTTTTTGTTTTGTACCTCTTGCCAAGTAGTATTGTTGAGTCCAGATCAAATTATTCCTTCACTTTTTACATGAAAAAAAGAAGAAAACCAACCTACATAATAGAATGTAATCCTTTTCCTTTTCTCCCCTACCCAACTTCTGCTATCCTATTCGATCAAATCAAACATACAGGTTACCTTTTGAAAGCATATTTATTTTTGCATGCATATATATCTATATTTAAAATTACAAATAAAAGTATAAATGTGCCTGTTAAAAATGCCCTTGGTACTAGGGAATTAAGGCATCTGACACTCGTCGCAACAGTTTTACCTCCATTCGTAGTGGCATAGATTGTCGGCCAAAACAAACTACTATTAGTGCTACTTCATCTTCAATTTTTTCCTTTTTTATTATACAAGTTGCATATGTACATAATATATGTATATGTGTGTGTGTATATATACATATACATATTTAGTCTAGACAGGGCCCCTTATTCGCCTAGCTTATTTCGTAGCCACACCGTCACAGCTACAAATTTCTACTATTCTTCTTTATCGTAGAGGTTTAGTCCATGAAATGGCCCCTCAATGTTCTCCTCTCGACAGCAAGTCTACTAGTACGTGCTGCTAATAGTCCTATATATATAATTTTTTTTTGAGAGAAAAATGATTTAGTGGGGTCATAGATACAGAAAGTATTTAGCGAGTGAACTGATTTAAACATCTTTTTAACTCGAGAAGAGTCTACAATGAAATTTCATGTCGCTAAAACCTCTTTTCTCTCGTAAAATAGCAATGAAAATGAACATTTGAGTCCAAATATAATTACCAAAATTTGAATTTCAATTCTCGTACTTACAGATATAAAAATTCGGCTAATTCTTACCACTGAGCTACACCTTCAAATGCTATATATATAAAAGAAAGACTTGTATAGATGATATTCATATGGCAAAAACACTATAATATAATAAGTCAAGCCAATGGAGATACTCGTAAGGTATAGCTATTTGGTTGTGGAAGAGCAACAACTCCTTTTAATTTGTGCTTTCACAAACATCTATCATTTCACACCCACCTTTATAACTAGTTAGTGCCATCCAGTCTCTCAATTGAAATTTATTTGATTAATGATTAAATATTTTAAGAAGATTTGGCTTTGCAGTTGATATTAATGGAGGTCCAATTCCTTTTGTGTGTGTGGGTGTGGCGCACAGACGACAGACAGTCGAAAGTGAAGGTCTTTCTCTCTCTGACCCACATTCAATCAAGCTAATTTGTTGATTTTTCCAATTAATGGGCAATACTCTATTAAGATCTATAAGTTTTTACTCCATTATTATTAAATAATATAATCATTCCCACATGTAGCAGTGCTTTTTGTCAAAATGATCACCAACCATATATATACATTTTTTCTCCTGTCAAAATCATCTCTGCTTTTAAATGATTGTCTTTCATGTCTTTATGCCCACTAACAAACACTGCTTGCCCCCCTTAAACCAGCCCAATAAAAGAAAACCAGGAGTTAGCTAAAAGAGAACTCGACTTCCACTCTTTAATTTCCTTTTAGAATATTTATAGCTTTTTAGCTGTCTAAAACTGCAACGGTCATTGTTTGATTATTTTTGGTTTAGAGGTCAAAAATGTGGTCAATATATTCGAATGAATTTCAAAATGTGGTCATTGTAATGGTATTTTTTTCTTTTATTTATGGTAAACAGCCCATAGATAGAATCGAGTTTGGTTGCGGCAGTTAAATGAAAATGATCATTATCATTTTAACTGTCCATAAAAAGCCATTATTTTGGTATTTTATTAATTCTTCTTTTTTAATAATATATATATGCATAATTTTATTTTATTTTAAATTATGAAAAAAATGCACCTATTATCATTTTTATTTATGAATAAAAAAGAGAGATAAAAAATAGTGTATCTTTGCAATTTCAACTGTTATTGATAAGATCCACTATCATCGCTAATAAATAAGTAGGACTGTATATATGGGTATACATTACTGTATTTATGAATATATACATTACTGTATATATGAACTTATCAGCATAAATCTAAGTTTCATACCAACTCATTTGTTAGCACCTGGATAAGTGCATCTATTATCGCTAATAAATAAGCAGGACTGTTTATATGGCTATGCGTTTTTTATTTGGTGAAAGTATATATGGCTATGCGTTACTATATATATATGTGTGTGTGTGTACATAGGATTTCCCATGCGGACCAACGTAATGACTGAAATAAAATTTATAGCCTCAACTGCCATTCAATAATAAGATTTGGTAAAGGCAGAGTCTAAAGAACCAAGTCATTGGAGAAATTAGGAAATCCAAAAATAGAAATAAAAACAAGGAGGCGAAGAGAGAGACCAACGGGGAGGAATAGCAATTTTTTTTTCTTTTTTTGGGGGGAATACACACACAATAAGATAAAGCCAAAGGAATGAAAAAAATATATATCATGTGATTCTTTGTACGAGTCTTTCATCGACCATTGAATGCCGTTAGGAGTCTCTTTTTTTTCACTTACACAACGTGATGATTCAACGTATCAATTCTCCTTAGTTGTTTATCATTACCTTCCCTTCCCTGTGATTATTTGACCTTTCAGAAGTGCTTTCTCTTCTTCCTATTTATATCATGCAAAATACATTCTTTAGGTCTAAATATACGTCAAAACAGAAACTTGAAATGAAAAATAAAATTATTTCAATCCTGATCAGTCCTAAAACCATCATGTGGGTATCATTCTAATCCCCTTATCTAGGTTTTGTCTCAAGAATATCTGGAAGAAGCATGCTGTAAAACGAAAAGTAAGCATCAATTCCTGGTTAATTGAAAGCATAAAATACGAATCAAGGATGATCAGGATTACCTAGGATTTGTTCATTGATGTAATTAATTCCTTTTAACGCTCAAATAATATATGATTGCTGCTTTCTAATAATGGAAGGCGAAAAGTGGGTTTGATAATTCACGATTAAAGTGGGGCAATTTATTTGCTAAAAGTGGAATTTTACTTTTTAAATTATGTGTTTAAGTGGATAAGATAAAGATGATTTTGGCTTAAACTTCGAAAAGGGTATTACATATATAATAAAATTGGTCATAAAAAGGGCATTTAATTAGAGATGGACTTTTGTTATTAAATCAAACTTCCAATCAAACCCCACATGTAATATAATATACCACTACGACTTGATGTCTATCACCACCAAGTCCAACAACAAGAGCGCCTTTTTATATATTTTGGTCCTTTTTTGTTTGATTAATTTTATTTGAAACCTTCCCGGTGTAAGCTATCATCCAACTTATTCATAAAAATTAAATAAAAAAATCCAACTTATTCATCAAATAAATAAAAAAATAAAAAAGTTAATGATCCAACTGTTGATGGACATGACGTAAAGTGAATATCAGAAAAGCTTTGCTTGCAAAGGGCCTAGCAATAGAGCTGGAGCATAGCATTCCTGTCCATCTAAACAACTCTCTCCCTCTATTTTCACACACAAACGCTCACCAGTGACGTCTCTCAATCTTTTTTCCCCTTACTTTTGCTTTTTATTCTTACGCTGTTGTGACGGATTCGCGTACTATATATATACTCTCTCTCTCTCTCTCACACTTCAAACCCTAACCCTAGCATAGTGGCTTTAACCCTAAACGTCAATCATGCAAATTGCCAGGAATCTTAGTTCTCTTAACTCTTAACTCTTTCTTTTTTTTTTTCTTCAAACTCTTCACTCTTTCTTATTCATAAAAAAAACTCTGTAACTCGTTCTCACACATATAAGAGAAATGCAAAAATAAATAAAAGAAAAACAAAAGGATGAAGAAATAATTATTACTAAAAAATAAAAAAATGAAGAAGAAAAAAGCAGTTTAATTTCAATTTTCAAGCAACTGGGTTTCTTGTCTCTAGCTTTATTAATGAGTGTGGTAATGTCAATCTCTATATATTAAATTGAATTGATTTATTGCGTACGGAAAATCCTACACAGCAGATTTAGGACCCACTGATTGGAAGGATCAAACTAGAGCTCATTTTTTGCTATTGTCTATTTGTCTCTAGCAGGAATATTTAGGTAATTTGCCAATCTTTTTTCGAAAGTTACCAATTTTCTCAAAGAAAAATATTATGAGAGGCATAGGGGGGATAAAGATAAAGAGTATTAATAATTACCAAAAAAATAAAATAAAGAGTGATAAAAAAACCGAGATAAAGTTGCGATTGGAAGAGATCAAGAGTAAAGCTTAATTTGAATTATCATTGATATTATTGATTGTGGATAATTTCCCCTCTATGTGATCATAAAATCTGGAGGTTTTCAGCTTTTCTTTGTTTTCTTTGTTTTTGATACCATCAATAAAAATTACTAAAATATATACGAGGAGTATATTTAAGGAGTGCAATTTATCATTGGACTCTCATACTTAGAATTGATCAAATATTTTATTTAAGTTGTTTTCGAGCAAAAATTATTTGTAAGTTATTAAATATTATTCCATGTTAGTAACGTGTATTGCTTTTTTTATCTAAACAATTATTGCCCTTTGCTCAAAAGCACGTGTTGTTACCTATTGTTGAATATCATTCATAAAAATCATAACTAATTAAACAAACATTAATATAAACTCAAAAGCATATAAAATAAATAAAGCAAACAAATAAAAAAAACATAATCACATTCTAAATGTCATCTAAATTTATCATATAGAGAAGAACTAGTTTAAGGAAAAGATTAAAGATATATTTGACATGGTCTTAAGAAATTTGCTTTTGGCTTTTAAGTTTGAAAGCTGTTTTCTTCAATGTTTGATATTATTTTATAAAAATATTTTTTAAAATTAAAGTTCTAAAAAGTAAAACAAAAAATCTCAAATAGGTTCTAGAACAGTCAAAAGGAACAAACATTCATTTTTTCAAAGCAAATTAAAGGAACAGACATTAATTATACTCGGAGAAAAAAATAAAAGAACAAACGTTAATTAATCCACCAGCCAAATTTACATGCAAGATAACTGCAAAAAAAATAAAAAATAAATAAATAAATAAAATGCTTTACGAGTGAGAACAAGCAACTGTACTACATGGTCTGGAAGCAAAGTGAAATGGGTAAAAAAAAGTGGAACCAAAAAACGAAAAAAATAGAAGAAAAAAGAGAGTAAAAATGGTACAAGGTCATTAATATGCTCTTGAGAAGGAAAATTCCTTTTGCTGTTTTTCCGGTTTGTTTTCAATGAAGTTTTTCTATTCATAAAAAAAAAAAAAAAAAANAAAAAAAAAAAAGGAAAAAATGAGAAGAAAAAAAGAGAGTAAAAATGGTACAAGGTCATTCATATGCTATTGAGAAGGAAAACGTTCCCAGCTTTGGATGACAATGGGGCGGGTAGTGGCCTCCCTGTGCTCTGTTTTAGGGCTCTAAAATATAATTCAATTTCTGATAGTTGAATTATCAATTTTTATTTTTTTTAAATTTAAAGTTGATGTATAGTAGATTTTTATTTTTTAACATTCTTTTATATATATAGATTCAATTTTTTTTAGACTTATAATTTTTAAGTTTGGAATTTAGTACATTAAAATTTTAGACTATGATACTAAAAATCAGTTTAGTATAACTTATACAAGTAGAGTTTTTAGTAGTAACATTTTTTTATAATAGAAATTTTTAAAAAATAGCTCTTATTAAAAAATTAATAATTATTTGATTTTCATTTTAAAAATTATTTTTAACTTTTGGTAGATGGCAAACATAATTTCAAAATTACTTTTAACTCTTTATTTATTATACATTAATTATTTAACTAATAATTTTTTAACATATTAAAAAATTTAAAATAATAGTAAAAACAAAATTGATAATAAAAAAATATTTAATAATTTATTTAGCTTTTCTATATAAGCTAAAAAAAATTTTTTTATAAAAATTTAAAATTTAAACTTATATAAAATGGCTATGTCAATAAATGTTTATTGATTTGTATATCAAATATTCATTTTTTTGGCATAAATAAGTTTAAAAATGAAGAGTGGAGCTTGACTCTCCAAATGTAGAAAGCCAAACTCATTCTCTATATCAAACTTCATTTATTATTCCAGAATTTTCTAAGCATATTCATAATTAAATATATTAATTATAATTTTATATTATAATTTTTTAATACTATCTTAGAAATGATAAAATATATATATGAATCATAATTGTTTATGGAGAAATGCAAAATGAAGAGTAATTATAAAGAGTGCTATTGAAATTGACAAAAAATTACACTTTTTATTCTTTAAATTTTTTTTAAAATGCTTTTTATTTTAAAAATGATGTTTTTTAAAATAAAAAGCACAATTGAAGTAGAACTTTTTAACAAACAAAAATAGCCATATCAAAAGGAAGCTAAGTTTAATTCCTATTTATTTCAAAATCTTAATCTTATGATAAATTTTAAATTTACTATTACTTTTAAAATTGTAAACTTATGATAAATTTTAAGCTTTCATTTTTTTTTAATTTTTTCCTTAACACTGCTATATTTTTTTACTTTTTTTGGTGGATAGAAAGTTGCATTAGAGCGCAAAAAAAAACCCTAGCAAAGGGGGATTACAAAGCAATCTCTCCCAACAAATAAGTACAAGCAAAGTTCAAACAGGATGGAGGGAGAGAGGAAATACAGGGCTCCTCAATGAAGAAAATAGCATTGTTCGAAAGAGAAAATTTTGCAATAGCATAAGTTAAACAGTTTGAGTTTATATATATGATGCCAATACATTTTCCAGCAAAAACAAGAGAAAATGGATCTAATTTTAATCAAGTTATATCTTGAGAGCCAGCCTTCTGAAGCTTCGACCAATACTATGCTTTGAGTGACTGATTTAGCATACGAGGACCATTCAATTTGCATCCAAGCTTTGTTTGCAGCAACCTTAGCAGCCCAAAAAATTGTTGTTACCTCTGCATCATAAGCTGAAGCAACATAAATAAGCTTGAAGCAATCAAAACTAGGCTGCCAATATCATTTTGAACCACAAAAGGCTATACATGCCACGCCATCTCTGAAAGCAGCATCAATGTTTTTTTTTAACCACCCCAAATGAGGTTTGGTCCATCCAGCATTAACCGAAACAACATTAAAATCATCAGATAAATTTTCTAACTAGAAATTCCTTAATCATATTCTCCAAAAGCAAAATGGATTGTTTGATGGAATCACCACCCGTAAAAATTTGTTAATTACAAAAATTCCAGCACGTGTACTGTAGAGAACTGAAAAATATAGAGTTAAACAAACTTTCTTTGCCTTTAAGGCAGTTAATCCCCGAGGGATTAATACAAGTCTGCACAAGCTCTAGAACAGTAAAGACTTCCAGGTTTCCAAAGTGCATCCCACTTACTACCAAATGCAAATTAACACCATGACATTTTTTAAGAAGATGGAAATGAGATTCTTCATCAGCCCCACAAACCTCACAGGTCATGTCTCCCCTCTTTAGTTTGGCCATCAGCACATCCTTAGTTGGAAGAACTCCATTAAGAAGATTGCCAAAAAAATAAAAAAAACTCCATTAAGAACTCTAAAGAGGAAAGTTTTTAAACGGATATGAAGATTGGATTGCCAAAGTTTTTGATAAATGAGAATGTCATTTTCCCCCATAAACTGGAGGCAGTAGTTGCTTTAAACCGAGAAAGCCCCATCCTTGCTCCCTCTCCATATGAGTTTGTCTTCACAATCAACCTCTGACCATTTCAAATCACAAATAGCTTGGACAAAATCATCTTCAAATAGATGGTTTAGTAGCTAAAAATTCCAATCATTCATCTCGGGGTCTTTTAGATAGAAAACCCATCTAATGTTTGCACATGAGATTTCTTTTTTGATCTTTGGAACAACTTTTGGCAGGTTAAGGATCCAAAGGTTAGTCCAAATATTGATGTTGAAACCATTGACAATCGAGAAGCAGGTTCCTTATTAATTATATGTCTTATGCTAACAATTCCCTACCAAGTCTAGGAGGTCCATTTTTTCATCTCATATTCGAAAAAAACTTTTGCCTTGTAGATATTTCGCCCGTAAAGTGCAAGTCCACAGGGCTTTGTCTCTCATTCCCATCCGCCAAGCTAATTTAAAAAAAAAAGTATTATTCATGTCAGTAAAGTTTAAAAACCCAAGCCTCCTATATTTTTAGATTTACAAAGCTCATTCAAAGCTTTGAAAACAATGTATATAGAAGTTCAAGAATTGTTATTCCTTTTAAAGTTGAGCGGAATGAAAAATTCAACTAAAAAAGTGAGAAGGATAAATTATAAGACAGAGATTATAATTTTGGGACATGTTTAGCCTCCTAAAATATAACTTTTTTTTTTTGTGTTTTTTCACTTTTTTCTTATGAAGTGGAGCGGGATGGGAAATCCTTTGTAGAAAATTGGGACGGGCAAATATTTTACATTGCAAAATCTAAAATAAAATAATATAAATAAAGGATGGAAATCATAATCTCATTCTTTGATCCCCTTCTGACTCCGGGGCAAATTCTTTTGGCCCGCACCTTGTTTAAATGGAGAATTTATGCTCCATTAAAAGCGGATAGCTATAATATTAGGGTCTAAAATGTTAAATTGTGATTTCTATTCCCAACTGGGAAATTGCCCTCCAATTGCATCGTCTCTCTAACAACTAATGCCCAGTTCATTCGTAATTATTTGTCTATTTGTTTTTATATTACAATTAGCTAATCTCTGATTATCAAAAATAAAAATAAAAAACTAGCTAATCTCTGTCTAACCTTTATGACTACAGTTATATAGAAATTTAATATGGTAAAATTTTTGTGAAGAATTTATGAAAAAAAATAAAATTATATATGGCTCCTACGTATTAATCCAGATTGTCCATATAAAAATTTGATTTTGATATATCCGCCACAATTGATTTTATATATTCCAGACACAATTGATTTTTTCCAAAACTTTTCTCATTATTCTGCATTCATTACTTAGCTTGTTTAATATAGAGTTTTTATCTTTTGGATTTTCTTTTTCTTTTTAATTTCCTATAAACTTGTAATTATGTTTTGAAGAAAAATCAAATTCCACACCAAAGGGAAATAGAACAAACAAAAACAATAAAATGTGACAAAAAAAAATACTTAAATTAAGGGACAAAAACAAAAACAATAAAAATGTGACAAAAAAATACTTAAATTATGGGCTTACATACACAAATAGCAAGAGTGAAAAGTTTAAAGCATCTAAATGTGAATTATTTAAAAAATAAATATTTTTAAATCATATAGTATAAAAATACAGTTAAATATAAAATTATTCTTCAATAATAATTTTAAAAAACTTTAGAATATCTAACAAATTATCTAAAAATAAATATTTATTTGGATAATATTTAGACTACATAAATTTAACATACTTTATAAATATTATTAATGAAAAATAATTTTATTACAACACTGTTATATTGTTTATATAAATATTTATTTTTACTATAAAATTACACCAGTAAAAAGAGACCTCAAGAAAAAAAGTAAATGTAAAATAAATTACATTTTTATTGGCAAAGATAATTTTAATGCACAGCCTTTAGCAAATCAAAATCAAATGCACAGTATAAATTTAAAATCAACTTCTGTTAGAAATTATGATTATCCATCTATTTAGTTCATTTACAATGAAAGGTAGATTATTAAATTTATATATTATATAAATAAATATAGATATTATTTAAAAAAAATATTATTCAATACTAATGTTTATAATGAACATCGAATCAGTTTTAATATTGTTAAAATAAATATTTATTTTTGAAGGCTCTATCATATATTATCAAATTAAAAATAAAATTATTTAAAAAATTAATTTAATTAAAAATTAAAAATATTTAATTAATAAATAATTATAAATAATATTTATACATTATAATTGAAAAATAAATTTTAAATTCGACATGTATAAATTTAAACAACATATATTTATATTATATATACGTCAATCTATATTTTATTAAAAATAATTTTTTTTATACGGGTTAAAAATATAATTAAATATGAATTATTTATGCTTGGTGGTGTATTATCAGGTTTTCACTGGACGGTAAAGAGCTACCAATTGTTTGTTTAAATGGGAGAGAGAAAAATGGAAGCCTATAAAATGGAGTAGGCAGAGAGCAGAGAGTAGAAAAAGATTGGGGGAAGAGACATTCGGACTGTCCCACTAACTTTACCAGCTTTTTTAAGCTGCCAAACCCCACTTTTTTTCCCATGCTAAATAATTACGGATTAGATGCTATGACTGTGACTAATAATGAGCTTCTTCATCATTTTATAATACTAGCTAGCTAGCTCCTACTTCTACTTGGGTAATAGATTTTTTGTCTGTACAAACTCAGCACCTCCTGAGTCCTGCCCCAAAATCAATTACACGAATTGCTCTAATTCCCTTTTCTTTTTTGTTAAAAGAAATAGTTGCTTTAATTCATATAATACGCCGTGGTCTAATTACCTACCCCTTTCTGCCATGTGTCTTAATATTAATGTCTTTAATACGTTTCTTCTAAAAGCACTATACCTAATAATTAGCAAGCATTCAAATATATATTTTGTACATAAAAAATAATAAAAGCACAATCTATTTAATTTATTTGGAAGATTTCAAATAATTACGTCGAAAAAATAAAATATTTAACACATAATTTAATAAATATTTACTAATAAAAAATAGTTTTTAACCTATTTAGAAGAATTTTAAATTTAATTTTTTTTTCAACTTATAAAAACTGAACGAATTAAATATTTTTTTACTATTATTTTACAGTTATTATTATATTTAAATTATATTTAAAAATATTAATTAAATAATTTATGTATAATAAATAATATTTTTGAATTATACTAGATATAAAAATATTTTATTATAAATTAAGAATATTTTTAAATTATAAAAAATAATTATTAACTGTTTAATAAAAAAATTATTTTCGAGACTAAACAAGTAAAAAGAAAAACTTATAAAATAAAAAAGATTTTATTGTTCATATTTGTCAAGTGCTCGAAAAATTATGAATAAAAAATTTACGACGATTATTGAGAGAGAGAGAGAGAGAGAGAGAGAGGAAGGGGTTTAGGGGGGTTAGGGTTGGAAGAAAGAAGAAGAAGACAATGAAAGTGCGAATATTAAATGAGTGGATGGATTGCAATCAAAGACCCAGTAGAGTAATATAGAAGAGATGGAAAGAGAAAGAGAGAGAGAAAAGAGAGTAGTGATTCCGTGCCCCAAAAATCTTTCACTCTGTCTCTCTCCATCCATCACAATTCACACACATAGTAGTAGTAGTACACCAGCTTAGGTGACCCCCTGTGGCTCATCCTCGATGCGATCGTTGTTGTCTCTGTTAATGTTTTCTCTCTCTTATTCTTTGCCAGTAATAGCAGTGCATCAGTGGCACTGCAAGAAAAGAGGGAGCGAGTTTTCATCGGGAAGGTAAAGCCCCTTTGCCCTCTTTTCTCCTTCTTTGCCCGCCCCTTTGCCCTTTGCCTTTTGCGTTTGCATTTTCACTCTCTCTCTCTCTCTCTCTCTCTCTCCTTCCACACCCCTAAACTCCCCAACAACCACCGCCTCTTCCCTTAATTCCTTCTCTCTCTCTCTGCACCCCCCGCGTGCGCTCTGCGTATGAGTTTCACTTTCTTACACTATTCTTCTCTAAAGAAAAAAAGACAGATAGTAGTATGTAGCAACTAAGAGGGAAAAAATATATTTATATATATGTTAATGCCTGCATAGAAGAAATACAAACACCCATTTTCCAAAGGAAATTTTCAGCAGAGGCAGAGAGAGAAAGCCACCACTACTACCACTATCACTCTCTGTGTATAAAGCCTGTAACTTTGTAGCATAAAACCCGGGAGAGATAAGCCACCCTGAAGATTGCGATATTATTATACTTCGCCCAATCTTTAGACTAAAAAGATTTGTCTGCCTAGGAAAGAGAAAGAGAAAGAGAAACAAGGTTTTGTATTTTTCTTTTCCCACAGAGCAAGCAAATCCAAGTGAAAATAGGAATTTAACGATAAGACAGCGAGAGAGAGAGAGAGAGAGATAATGGAAGGTGGTTCTAATGGCACTTCTTCTTGCATGATGTCTTTTGGAGAAAACGCAAGTGATGGAGTAGGATGTCCAATGATGATGATGATGCCTCTGATGCCATCTTCCCATCATGCTCATCCTCATCATCCTATTAACACCAACTGTGCATATCTTCATCCTGCTTCCATTAATATTAACAGTCACGACCAAAACAACCATCGCAATAATAGAGGAAGCTCTCCTTTCGCTAATCTTCCTATGCCTCCTCCTTCCCTCAACAATCATCGCAACACTGCTAGCACCTCTTCTTTCGTTCTCGACCACAACACCACCACCGCCACTTATTTCATGGACAACGACAACGACTGCAGCACTTCTTCTGTCAAAGCTAAGATCATGGCTCATCCTCACTACCAGCGTCTCTTGGCTGCTTATGTCAACTGTCAAAAGGTGATAAAAAAAAACAAAAAACTTATCATTAATTATGTTTTTGCATGCTTCTAATTAATTTCCTTTTCGGGTGATTCGGATCTCAATAATTTCATTTTGAGTGATTATGTGAAGAAATGAAAAGCTAACACGGCCAAAGTATTAGCAGGTGGGAGCGCCTGCTGAGGTGGTGGACAGGCTGGAAGAAGCATGCGCATCGGCGGCGCAAATGAGCGGCGGGACGGGATGCATCGGCGAAGATCCGGCTCTGGATCAGTTCATGGAGGCCTACTGCGAGATGCTGACCAAGTACGAGCAAGAACTCTCCAAACCCTTCAAAGAAGCCATGCTTTTCCTTCACAGGATCGACTGCCAGTTCAACTCCCTCACTCTCTCTTCTCATTCTGGTCTCTTTCTCGCTTTTAATCTTCTTGCTTCCTTGCTTGCTTTCTTAATTCTTTCTAGCTTTTCTCTCTGCATATATCATATTTTAATAAAACAAGCTAGTAGCCATGCATGTTTCATGTTTAGGTTTTGATTTTAATTAAACATCTTGGAAGACACCTTTGTTTCTCCCAAAGCGGTTGATTAAATTAAATTAATTGCTTTCTTTGTCGACGACGCTTAATTTAAAGCCTTTATTTTTTAATTTATTACTACTTTATCATGAGCTCCCTTGTTTTTCCTTTTTGTTGGTTCTCTTTTTTGTTAATATTTAATACACACGAGATGAGAGTTTTTTTTCCAATTAATTCTTATGTAATGTTAATTTTAACCATATAGAATTTTTGGATGTGTTCGTGGTTGTATATTATATTATCTTCTCGGAGCTTGTGTTGCCTTTTCTTCTTTAAGAAATTTTCTTTATAAGTTTCATACACATTCAGTAGGTTGTCAATTTGTCTCCCCATTTCCGTGCTAACTGCAAGGGTTTGTTCTGATTCCTTGTAATCATCAGAAGATGCCAAACTAGGGTACAACAATGCAACTACAAACAGGTTTTTTGTTTTTACTAGTATTTATATCAAGGAAAAAAACAGAAAAAACAAAAGTTAAGAGAATAATTCAACTGTGAGTTTAAATAGGCTCTTATAGAAATCTTGATGTGTAAGTTTTCATCCGTCTTGCTCGTTGTTAGAGATTGGTATAAAAGAATTGATAATTGACCTTCAATGGATTCGGCTTTTGGGAGAAGTGGTAATTCAACTTTTATCTAGCATCAAAAAGTCCTCGATTTAAATTAAAATTACCTTAGTACTGCAATTCTAGCTTGCCTTAGTTATAATTCTATGCATATATGTATATATATGTGTACAAATCCCAAGGTTATTTGCTAGAGCTCATGTATGATTGTGCTAAGTCAGCTTAAGAACATCTATTTGTGAAGTTGGAATTTATTTTGGAACCTTAGACCTCCTGATTTCTGGACAACGAGCATTTGGTTAAGTTTATGTTACTAGTCTCTTAAGACATCTTCTCCTGAATGGTTAAAAGATGTCGAGTGCTTAGAGAACTACAGGCATTTGGTACAAGGGAGGAGAGTTTCGATGTTGGAAGGATCAATGTCTTCATGTTTGATGGAAACATAACCATTATTTAATGTTCTTGAGGTTCCATAAAAAAATGAAATTAAAAACTTTTACTTGGGACATCAAATGTGCACTTGTTTGTTTGAAACTCAAAATAAATGTTCTGTTTAATGCCATGCTATTATAGCTTATTGTTTTTAACTTTCATGATTGTGAATATGGTCTTCTACTCATGTTTTCCTTGATATTTCTCATGCTAATTAACACCTTTGCGATGTATATACTTAGAAGAGTTTATTTTACTAATACTCAGTTTTTATGTGTCTGAATTGAAAAAGCATGAATGTCTTCATTTGGGTTCTCAATGTGGTTTACCTGAAAAGCAAAAAAAAATTGATTCTAAGCGCTGTGTGGTTAAATAATTAAGGCCTATCATACTTTTATTTAGCATTAGCATCCAGAAAGGTTGTATTGCTTATTGCATAAAAGTAGTAAAAATTGATCTGGTTAAAGGGGGCACTATGTTCATAATTTTGAAGCTTTAACATTCATCTCTCTCTCTTTGTTTTGTGTGGTAGTTAGTCTTAAATCCTACACTAGCATGTATTGCTGAACATAACATTCACTGGGACTAGTTTGTGTTCATCTAGTCTGAACTATAGCATAGCTGCTGATCAAGTAAATTGTACAGGTCCAGAAAGCTATAAAACAATAGAAGTGATGTTTTATTTTATTCATTGTTTTCTTTTTGCGGCAAAGTTAGAAGTCCATTAATTATGACTGAGAAATATGTTATCTATATGCATGTAATAATTAAATTCATCAGAATTATTGAAGTGGTATTGTTGATAATGTGTTTTAGTGGAATGATAGATTATTGCCGTAATCTTTTAACAGTTCATATCCTCTTAAAATTTTAAATTATCAAGTTTTCAACTAGATATGTTAATTTTCCTTGTATTTCTCTCTTATTGAGCACCTGTCTGATTCATTTTGGATTCATATATTGTTTGGTTGATTTTATGGGAAATATCATTGACCTCTTCTGAGGTTTGCTATAATTACACATACACCCCAAGAAAATTGTTTTTATCAGTTATATATGCATTTTATATACAATGCAGGAGACCACATTTGTATATAAAATGTATATACAGTACTTAGCCAAAAAAAAAAAATTGTCTGCAGTTAGTCCATGATTGGTAGAGCTTTTGAGTTGGTCTTCCCTCGATGATAAGAAGTACTAAAGTAACATATATTCAATACAAAAAAAGGTACAAGTACTAGCTAGTGTCAAGCGGATAGAAAAAAATAAAATAATAAAGTAGGTCTGGAGAAAAGGAAATATGAAACCATTACATAATAATGTGTTGTAACAAATTATCTATCATCGATCACATAATAATATTTATGTAGGATTTATATATTTTAATTTATTATCGTGTGAAATTGAATATGATTATAAAGCATTGAATTTCTGTTGCACATGACAGTAGGGGTGGGCAAAACCGAACCAAACCGTTCAAACCGAACTAATAATATTTTTAATTTGAATTTAGTATTTTAGTATTAAAATTAGTTTAAATTTTGAACTACAAAATTAAATTTTAGTCTTATAGTTATTTTGGACTGTAAAATTAAATGTCGCAGTCTAAACCGTTAAACCAAACCGGACCAAACCGTTTATAAATGGTTTGGTTTGGTTTGAATGGTCCTAATGGTTTGGTTTGGTTTGTTGTTAAGCTAAACCGCCATTTATGATTTGGTCTGAATTTTTATAAAAAACCAGACCAAACCAGACCGCGTCCACCCCTACATGACACGGATAATATAGTTTAATCGTTACATATATTATTTTTTCGAAAAAATAATGTAGCCTATGGGTCTAAAAAAGAGTCCCTAATAGCCAAAAGAATATGTTTGACAGGCTTTGGTAACATCAGACTTTTTGATCAATATAAAATCTTAAAGAATTCTCATTTCAGGTGGACTGTCTGTATCTATATATTTGTCCTTGATACTTGTAAATATTTATTGAAAATCCTCAGCAGAAAAAGTTCTGCAGTTTATCTTTTACCTTCTTATGTCAAGGTTTTTCAATTAATGCTCAACTCGATGTTATAATTAGCTACACTTTCAGTTTTACAAAACAGTATCTTACAGTCTCCTGGGACTTTATTTTCTGAGTAGGCTGGTCAGGTAGCTGTCAGTTAGCAACAGTGAACATATAGATTTATAAACTGAGAGTAATTAATTTCTTGGCGCAGATGTATTGGAACTTGGGATATGTATGCATTGTATACATATGGAAACAATTAATGCTTCCTTGGGAAATGTCTCCGTCATGTGGTGGTTGAGATGAAACAAGTATTCATCACCATCCGATCAAATGCGGTTATATGTAATCGCGCTCATATTAGCAAAATCATATATGCAAATGCTATCTCAGGAGTTTATAATCTTCGAAGACTGATCAATGTGTTTTTTGTTTGTTTTTGTTTTCCATTCCATTGATCTTTTTGTCTTTATTGTACCACATGATGTCTATGTTTGCATTCCAAGATATTAAAAATTTCCCCGCAGGTAAATTGTATATTTCGTTTTGATAAGTTCCACTCAGAAGTTAGCATTTTCCCAATGGTACTTGTAGGACTTAATATAGAATACTTAATAAGATAATTATCTATGGTTTATAAAAGATATGAATTGTACTTGATAAGCTCACAAGTAATACGTACCTGGCTGTTATTAATTATATCCTTCTTTGCTCCGTGATTTTGATTAGCTTGCGGAGAGGCAATGGACAAGAATGGATCGTCGGAAGAAGAAGTGGATGTGAATAACAACTTCATAGATCCCCAAGCAGAAGACAGGGAACTGAAAGGGCAGCTTTTGCGAAAGTACAGTGGATATCTTGGCAGCTTGAAGCAGGAGTTCATGAAGAAGAGGAAGAAAGGGAAACTTCCTAAAGAAGCCAGACAGCAGTTACTGGATTGGTGGAGCAGACATTACAAATGGCCTTATCCATCGGTAATCGATGTCAATTTCTACTTGAGCATTAATATATATATATATAGGGAGATTTGGATTTCTGAATTTTCATCGAAGATGTTTTAGTGCATCAGTGAAAACAGCTTTAGTGACGATCTAGATCTCTATAATATAGAATTTTCCTATATATCCTGCTATAGAGGGGTCCTGCCAGGTGTTCGATTACATGCAATTCATGAAAAAATGAATATAATATATGATGAATGGCAATGCAGGAGTCACAGAAGCTGGCACTAGCAGAATCAACGGGACTGGATCAGAAGCAGATAAACAACTGGTTCATCAACCAGAGGAAGCGCCACTGGAAGCCTTCGGAGGATATGCAGTTCGTGGTGATGGATGCAACCCATCCTCATCACTATTACATGGACAATGTTTTGGGAAACCCTTTTCCTATGGATATCTCTCCTGCGCTGCTCTGAATCAAAGACCATCACCATCATATATATGTCAGATGCATGACCCATGCATTCTAATTTATGTATCTCGTCTCGTTTTATTCTCAATTAACTACAGTACTGCTTTTATATAGATTAATGGGTTTCCCCCTTATATATATGTGTACATGTCAATGTCATGCACTAATATTTTATGGATGTGTAGGCTACTTTTAGTTTGTTATAATAATATAAAATCCTGACTTTAATTAGTTCTCTAATTTGAATTTTGTTATATATTTGTTTTTATTGATTCGTTGAGTATGCTTGTTTTCTCAAGGCTACGTATTTCCACTATATTTCTGTATGGATGGAATGATATGATGTGGAAGGCGAAGGAGTAAAATTTATAATCTGTTTTGCTTCTGTAAAGATGTTTTAGTTAAATTATTGTTAGAATGTATTGTGGTGTAGTATCGGAAAAGAAACAAAGAAACGTATTTGTCTTTGTAACTTGGATTATATTTTAATGTATTTTGGTCGTTAATTTGACTGATGGACTGATAGCAAAACATTAAAACCAAATAAAAGCCAATTATTTCTCTCTTTCTTTTACTCTTATCGCAAGTTTAGATGCACCACGTTCTTCAAGTTCTAAATTTTAACGGTTTTTTTTTTTTTTTTAAATTTGATTTTGAAAGCTTAGGTTAATTGTCACTTTTTTTTTGAGAATAGGTTAGTTGTCAATTTTTTTTTTTGGTAAATAAAAAGGATCTACCTCCGATCTAGAGAAAAAGATCAGGCATCTTTGCAATCTTATGGGAGTCCGCTACTGGCGGCTTATATCGCTGGAACTTCTCACTCTTTCATGTGGTAGGAGAGAAGAGAAATATGTGAGTCATATGAAGCTATCAAAATTCGAACCCGCAATTCCTGCAAATAGGTGTGATGAGTGAGCTGATTCCTACCACATGGGCTACACCCTTGTGTGCTAGGTTAGTTGTCACTTGTTCCACAAGTGAGATTTTCTTAACATTTATGTCCGATGCATGCCCTTTACGCCCATGCGGAAAGAAATTTTTTGTTTGAATGGAAAACAAGAGACAGAGAATAGCCTGTGTAAACTAGGATTAAAGTTGATTCATAAAGTTTAAAAAAAAAAAAAAGGAGAGAACAAAATTTAAGAATAAATCTCTAACATTTGAAAATTCTTCCTAAGCAATATTTATATTTTCTTTTTCTTTTTCCTTCCCTTATTCAGGAGTGTGTTTGAATGATATGCGTAAACGAAGATTAAAGCTGATTCACAAAATATGATAAACATGATACAAAAGAAAACAAAATTTAAGAATAAATTTCAACATTTGAATATTCTTCTTAAGCAACATATATATATATAATTTTTTTTTTCTTCTCTTTAGAATAGCTGAGTTGACAATAAAAATCTATAATAACTAGGAGTCCTGGTTCAAGATTTGGTCTAAATTTTGCTCTTCCAAATTTATCAAAATTTTCTTTTTATTTTCTTTTAAAAGCAATATTTTGTTGTTCGTCACTTCAAAATTCAAAAATTGCGTTATGATAAAAGAAAAAAGTGCTTCTATTCGATTTGTAATGCTATGGTTGTTTGGCGGTTCCGTATAAAACGAATTTTCTTGTAATTATCTCTTTCAGGAATAAAAACAAACAAAAAAAGTATTAGATGTTATTATTTTTATTTTTTTTGGTGAAATTAGATGTTTTCTCTTTATAAGGGTTGAGTGAGGGGCTTCAAGCTTCTCTTCAGGTCTCCGAGTCACACAATTGGGTTAACCAGAATCGGACCATATGTAATGGGTTTCTGATTGTTCAAGGCCCAAATATAGAACTAACACAGTTTTAGAAAATTTTCTTTTTGGTCCTCCATAGTTTTGGAATTTGGTTTTCATAGGTGCTAATTAAATACTAACATCCAAATATCTTACTTTTAAAAAAATATGAAAGATAAAATGTGGGAAAATGATGAGTGAAATTGGTATTTGAAAAAATGCAATAAATTATAAAAGTACATTAAAAGAAATTTCAAAATTCTGAATGAATTTTTGGAAAAAAAATTATTTTTAATCATAGCGCTATTTGGCTTATGGAAACGTATATTAATTTCAATATTACCCTACTTAATAGTTTTGTGCTTGGACGTAAGCCTGAAACCCAATTTGACATATACAATTAAGGAATTTTTATTTTTATTTTTATTTTTTTTTTGTGGTATTTTAATTTATGCGCGGCGTTCTTCTTCTTATTTTTATTTTTATTTTTTCATCTATATCATTTTTTTTTTTGGAGTAACATTAACTTTGGTATTTCACTTAGAAGCACCAGGAATAATTTTTTATTTAATAATAATAATAAAAAAAAAACAAAACCTAATATAAAAATTGACATTGTCTAATTTTAGATGACACTAATATTGTATAACCAAATATTAAAATGTTCTCTAATGGTAATATGTAAAAAAACTATTCTTGGCTATTATTAAATATTTATATATTTCATTAAAGTTTTGTTTTTCTTTTTTCGAAAGAAATTATTTAAAAAAAATATATAATGTCTAATACAACATCTAAAAGTAGATATACACATTGGCATTATAAGGCAAATCAACTTGATATTCATTATGTACATTACCATTAGAGTATAATTCCTTTAACACTACCCATATTTCCATCGGTTTTGATATGTGCTAATTAAATACTAACATACAAACCTCTTACTTTTAAAATAATATGAAAGATAAAATGAATGATAAAATGTGTAAAAATCATGTGTGAAATTGGTAAAAAAAAGAAAAGAAAATTGCAATAAATTATAAGATTTAGAAATTCTGAATGAAATTTTAGAAAAATATTTATTTTTAATCATACCGCTTATTGGCTTATTGAAACATTTATTAATTTGAATATTCCCATAGGTAATAGTTTTTGTGCTTGGACGTAACCCTAAAATCCAATTTCACATGTATAATTAAGGATGTGTTTGGTAGTACTTTCTTATTCGTACTTATTTTCTGTAATACTTTTCTTCTTCATAAAAAAAAAAAAATAGTGGAATGTTTGGTTAGACATATAAAAATATAAATAAAAGAAAAACAATTTTTAAAGCTTTTTTTATATTTTAATTTATGTGCTGGGTGCTTCTTCTTTTTTCTTTTTTTTCATCTACACTATTTAATTGGAGAAACACTAACTTTGGTATTTCCCTTAAAACCACCTATAATGATTTTGTTTTTACAAAAATAAAAAACACAACCGATGCGCAACAAATGAAATTTGATCATCACTAAAAGTCTTTAAAGATCAATCAAACAATGGGTTTTTAGCCACAAATCGATAGGTGGGTGGAATCCTTCTTATTTTTGGTGAATAATACACAATTTTGATAATTCCAGCTTCAACATTAGCAATTTTGGAGAAAGCATCTTCAGAAAGGTTGATAGTTGAATCGCAACCTGGACAGTAGTCAACGATTTTAACAAAAGTTTCGTCGCTTTCTTTGCAAGGGTGTGGTGCATTTATAGTCCTAGCATATCCAATGCATTTCACCTTGTATATCCGCCCACATGCTTCCCTGTTGTTCCACAACTTTTTGCTTGCAGCTGCAACAATCGCTCCATGATTTTGGTTTCCAAAGCATGCCGATGCTAAAAAAATAATAATAATAATTTTCTAAATGTGTTATTGGGCGAATTTACATAATATCATTTTTAGAGCAATCCACCAAAGCTATATAACAAGAGGAATGATATAATTAAAAGAATTTTGTATCTACAGAACTGTGCTCCTATAGAAACTATCTTCTAGTTTATAATTGGCAATACGGTGACATGACAAATTTGAGTGGCATTTTAGTTAATGATTTAATTAAAAGTTAAGTTGAAAATGTGGAAACTGTAAACATTTACTGTATAGTTCCGGAAAAATCAAATTTGTCACACAAATATATATATATGTATATGTATATGTATTAAATGCTTACGTGTATAAGGCTTGCTATAGTAGGAAGCGGTTCCAATATCAGCATTCGCAATTCCGATAAGGCATATTGCCATGCTCATGATGATAATTAGATATCGCATATTTGCTAGCATTTTGTTAATTTTCTTCCTAAATCTAGAAATCCTAAAGTAATTCGTCTGGTGCAAATTAAGCAAACTTTTGATTCTTTATATTGTAGGAACTCGCCAATTACCACAAAAAAGAAAAAAA
>QANX01004748.1:0-25943 GCA_003254975.1 Ochetophila trinervis
ATATAATTAAAAATTATACAAGCTATATTTAGTGTAAATATACATTTTTAAATGTACAAAAATATTATAATATCACTGTTCTGTCAATTTTAAATAAAAAAATCAAACAGAGAAGAAGTTATTATAATTTATATTAGTTTTAAATATCAAAATGTAGTTTAAATAAACTTCAAATCAAATAATTGTAATATGCCCCACTATTATTTAAAAAACACACAAAATCATTAACACCCAACCACTAAGATACACCCCCTGGATGCGTTGACTTTGCTATCACAATCCAACGACTTTATTTATTTTTCTGACAACATTACAATTTATTATAATAGAAGAGGAGGATATTGCCCCCTACGAATAAAACAATGACTTATTAAAGTTCCCCTTATTTCATAAAAGAAAAAAGAAAAAGAAAAAATTATCCTTAGCCTCCATATTAGTTTTCAAAAGAAATTAACTTTTTTTTTAAAGTAATAAACCTACTGTTTTGTCAATTTAATTTATAAAAATATCTTTTCTATTTTTTCAAATAATAGAAACACCTACTTATTTTATTATTTTTGGCATTTTTATTGTAATTTTTTTTAATGTCATATGATATGTACATAATTTTTTTAAAAATTTGAGGGGAAATTGGTGGCATTTATTTACGTCAAAATATGACTACTAATGTACAAGTAGAAAATAATATTACAAAACGACAAAAACAAAGGGAAAAAGTGCGTCTGTTTGATGCTATTTATTAAGGATATATTGACACATTTGCATTCTGAAATTTATTGGTACTGATACATTATATCATAATTTTTTTTTGAGTTTATTCAATCTTATTCAATCTAAATCTTGTTAGTTGAGGCGATATTACAACCTGTTTTTTTTAGATTTCCAAAATTTTAAATACTTCTAATAATTTTATGTTAAAGTTAACTGAAAAAAAATAAAATCATACAAATTAACTTAAATACCCCTCCAACATTAATTTATGTATGGTTTATTCCATCCAAACCTTTTGAGGTTAGGCTTTACGAACATTAATTTGAAATTTTTGAAAAATGGCTAATGTTTGGCTATGGCGGCGGGCAGATTTCCTCTAGGCTTCTCGGTTTTTTTATTTTTCTTCCTCTTGTAACTCCTTTCATTTTCCATTTTTCTTTTGCTGTTCTTCAAGCCTGATTTTCTCAAGCTCTGCAACGCGAAGTCCTCTTTGTGGAACTTTTTTTGCTTTGGTTTTTTGGAAGAAGATCTACCAATGCTTCCACCACCACCACCACTATTGCTACACTTCTGAGTTTGATCGTCTTGGGCCATTCCTCTTTATCTTCCATCTAATTTTAAAAATAAACAGATTGCAAAAATCCAATTTTGGAGCAAACCCATATATACAGGAAGATATTAGAGGAAAACTCAATTTTTTTTTTTTACTTTTTCTTGTGTTTTTATAATCAAATTTTAATGAGCCAATTCCTCTTCGACCTGCTCGGGATGTGCTAAAAGACAGGGAGATATTAGAAGCCAAGCGCCCACCTCTGGGCTTCCCTTTCGACCAGTTTTGTGCTTAGGGGTCATGAACTTCTCTCATTGGCAATTCTTCAAACACCTTTCGGGCAAGGCAACATTACCTTTTTCGAGCAGATTACAACCGCCATAGCAAACTGCGATGCTCTAGCTCTCACAACATTCAGAGAACTCGAAGGAAAGATGTGCGACTACATGGAAACCCAGTATTGGAAACCCCTATTGTTAACCGGCTCGGTATTGCTGCTGGCGCCGGAATAGGATAAGAAAAACTTGCAAATGGAAGACCGGTATCTCGAGATCATTCAATGCCTCAAGTCGAGACTGTACGTAGTGTAGTCGGAAGGGATTGAGCTTCAAAACCAATGTTCCGTCAATCAAAGGCCCGACCTGTTGCTCCATGAACTTCACGAGCCTCTTGAGGTACCGATCTTCGTGACAATCGCCAAAACTCTCTCTCTCTCTCTCTCTCTTTGTGCACCAGATCATGGCTACCTCACAGAAGATGATGAGAAACAAACAATCAAACATATTTGGCCAAATGGAAGGACGGTGATGATAACATGCGGGTCAAAGCCAAGAACGCTAAAGTATTAAAATGTTATTCTTCAGTTAACTTTAACAGAAAAAATTGTTAATTAAGAAGGAAGTATATGAAATTTGTGGGTTTAAAAAAAAAAAAAAAAAAAAACCTAAAAAAGTCTAAGTGGAATAAATCCTTTTTTTTTTTAACTAATAAAATATTGACACTTTGCACTGTACATTAATTTTGTCCAGAGTAAATTCGTCCAACGAACTATTCTCAATTTTTTTAAAACAATATTAAATAGAAATTAACTTTTTATTTTTTTAATAATAAAAAGAAAATTGAAAAACAATGTCTTTTTGATGAATGGATTTTTTTTTTATTTCTCTAAAATATATGTTTTTTTTTAAATAAAAAGTTATTTTCTATTTAATATTTTTTAAATTTGAAAAACAGGTGAGTTGACGGATAGAAATGAGCTATTTTTGGACTATTTTATGAAATTTAAAATTAACTATAACATAAAGTGTAAGGTACTGAGATTTTCTTAATTCATGATGCAAAGTGCTACAAAAAAATTTAATGCGAGTTCGGATGAAGTTTGGAGGTGTATAAGTGTCAACTTTTTTTATTAAATTACCAAACAAATGTAATGATCATGCAATGCTATCTATATCATTTTCAATTATCACCTACATGTAAATTTAGAGATGTATAGTTATGTGCAACGTTACTGTTGAAAATTAAGGCATATTTCCTAATTCTCTTCAAGATATTGAGATTAATAGAACAAGAGAAATAAGCAAGATAGTATCAAATTACAAACACACGCATAAAATAGAAAATAAAGGAGACGAGAGATTTATCGTGGTTCAATGATCAATGTGAACTCTATTGCCACGAAGTACACCAGCACTTAAAGATTCACTATCAAAATGCTTGAAGGTTTACAATGGTGAAGCCTCTCTCTCACAATTTGTGGCAGCTTATTTTTCTCTCTTTTACACTCTCTCAAGCATATGAGAATATATATATATATATATGGTATATATTTATATAGGGTTACATATATTAAACCTAATGGTAAAATCTACATTTAATATAAAAATCATGCTTTCCTTTTTTTAATCTTCATGCATAACAATCTCTCACTTGACGATTGAAAAACACAAGCAAACCTCCATCCTTCAGTGATTAGTGAAGCGGTGCATTCAGCAACTATCATCGACTTTGAAGATCAACTAAAGTTGCGCATAACTCTAGTTTCTCTGTTGTCACCCGTTTGGTCAACATATCAACAGAATTCTCACTAGCTCTCATTTTCTTAGTTGGAATCAAATCCTTCACCTAGGATTAACTAGACAACTTTTTATTCAATTTGCACACCAGGTTCTCTTTACCTTTCTCTTATAAACTCTTTGGCTTCTGCATATATTTCTTCTCCTTTAAATCATTATGGAGAAAACTTATTTTCAAATCTAGTTACTCTAGATGTAAATCCTTTGCTGCTACAGTACTCAAAACTGACCGAATAGTAGTCAGTTTCACCATGGAAGAGAATATATATGTGTAGTCTATTCTTTGTTTATGCTAAAAAGCCCTTTACCACTAACCTGGTCTTGTATCTTCTGAAAACATTGTGTTCCTCCTTCACTTTATAGTCCCATTTATTATTTAAAGCTTTCATCCCAGCATGTAACTTAGCCAACTGCCAAGTCTTGTTATGTATAAGAGACTTCATCTCCTTGTTCATCCCGAGCTCCTACTTGCTTGCATCTTTCACTTGACACATCTTATCATAGTGTTCAGGTTTTCCACCATTTGTGAGTAGCAGGTAATTCAGATACTTCCTGTTTGGTACGTGTGGTGGATTGCACCTCTTAAATATGCCCGGTTCTTATGGTATTTTGATTTCTTGTATATTAGTCCCTTCCACTTGAGAAGTTTTACCTATCTTATTTGCCAAAACTTCATTTGAAACATCATCTGGCTCAAACTAAACAAGTCGGGTTATACCAAACTAGTGGGTTGTGAAGCCTCTACATCCGTATACATAACTTTCTCATTGAATAATGCATCTTTACTCCTAATAACTTTTCTATTATGATAATTCTAGAATTTATATCCAAAATCATTACTACCATACCCAATAAAAGTACACTTAAAAGACTTACCATCTAACTTGCTTATAGCTTAATCACTAGTATGAACATAGAAAACTCAACCAAATACTTTTAACTGAGAAAGACAAACTTCATTCCCACTCTGTACTTTTTTTGGTATTTTGTTCTCCAACGGTATTGATGGTCCACAATTGATCAAGTAAGTTGTTGTGTTGACTGCCTCAGTCCAAAACTGTTTCAGTAGACCTGCATGTAATTGTATGCTCTTGACCCTTTCAGTCAAAGTTTTGTTCATCTTTTCTGTTATATCTTTCTACTGTGGTATTCTCGGTATAATCCTCTTCAGTTTGATTTCACTATTATAACATAACTTCTTAAACTCAGTGTCCTCATACTCTCCACCGTTATCAAATATCACATTCTTAATCTTCAATCCTGTTTCACTCTCTACCATTATTCTCCATTTCTTGAACACTTCAAATACTTTAAACTTCTGTCTCATGAAGTATACCCATACTTTTCTTGAATGGTTATCAATGAATGTCACAGAATAAGATTTTCCACCTCTTGATGAAATGGCCTTCAAACATCTGTGTGAACTAACTCAAGCTTCTCTTGCTTCAGAGTTTTGCTGACTCTCTTGAAACTAACTATTTTCAGTTTCCCAAAAATACAGCTTTCACACATATCAATCTCAACTGACTTCAAACAGGATAGCTCCCTATTTGAATACATAATCTTGAGGCCTTTTTGCACCCATGTGACCTTTTTTCTAATGCCAAAGGTTGGAACTTTATACTTTATGCAACTGCAATAAAACCACAACCATTTTTTGTTAAGTAAAAAGTACATTTTTTTTACCTCATCATAGCTCTTTTAAAAATCTTCCAAGTTTCACCCTCAAAAATTGTCACATAACCTTTCATTAGCCAGCCAGATAGTGAAAATCAAATTCTTTCTCAAGTTGGGAATAAGTCTCACATTGTTCACCTTCCATAAAGATCCATTCAGCTTGATCTGTACTACAACGCTACCCACAACACTGCATGCTTGGTCATTTCCTCTACTTTCCATGTTCAATGCTGACTATGAACTAGAAAGACCTTCTTCACGCCTCCTGATTTCTTCGGTCATTACCATGTCAATTACTTCTTTAAATTTCAATTTTGATTTCCTAAAGAAACCACTAATTGAGATAATCATACATTTTCAACTCTCGGATAATTGACAAAAGAACCAACAAAGCTTGACAGTTTACAATGGTAAAGTCTCTCTATCACAATTTATTGCGGCTTATTTTTCTTTCTTTTTCACTTTCTCAAACATATGAGTTCATAAAATATAAAACCCTACTTATTTTTTTTTTTAACCTTCACTCATAAGAACTCACATAAAATAAAAAGAGGCAAATGATTTAAGATGGTTCGGTGATAAATGTGATCTCTATGTCCATGAAGCACATCATTACTCAAAGATTCACATCAAAATATTTGAAAGTTTACAATGATTGTTAAAGAAAAAATATTACCAAAAATCTTTACGGAACGGTGTTGGACCGTTAATGAACAGAAAACGGTAAAGAAGACATATCAATTTAACGTGGTTCAACAGAGTAAACTCTGTCTACATCCACGGTGCTCCGGCCAAACAAACCAGAACCTATGCTATAATCTTAGAGAAATCCAGGAATAATACAAATCTATGAATGTTCTACACACAGTAGAACTACCTCACACCTCTCACACTTTATCACAACACAAAGAACATATTTACACTCAGTATATCTCACACACAATATTCACACAGAAGAAGAACAGTGAAGATGAAGATGAACAGGTAATACAACACACGCAGAGCACTTCTCTCTAACTTTTCACTAGAAACCCTAGAAAGATTGACAACTGAACCGTCTCAACAGTATAAGGTAAGTATATACAAAACAGTGAGCGTCGCATCCAACATCCAAGAAGAAGCCACATGTCATAATTGTAGCCTTCAAGAAAACTCAATCGGTTCCAAGAGAAACGCACCGTTTCATTAACCCTTATCATAGAATACAAATCATCTCATCATTAATAATAACAATAAAGGTTAATTAATAATAATAATAACAATTAAACAAACATAGTAAATGAAATAATATCAGAATTAAATATCTAACAAATCTCCACCTAATTCTGACATTATTCAGAATTTCCCTAGAATTATAGCATAGTTTCACAGGACCTTCATCACACAGAAAAATATAAAAGAAAAAATCAGTTAGCTCCAATTTGGAGCAATCCTTTGCAGGTATTAAATTTACCCATAGGAAGTAACTTGGTTCCCATATCAGCTGGATTAAGCTCTGTAGGAATTTTATCCAGACTAAACACACAATCAAAAATTAAATTTCTAATAAAATGATATCTAGCTTGAATGTGTTTAGATCTTTCATGAAATACATGATTTTTACACAAATGAATAGCATTTTGACTATCTGAAAACATCATTACCTCATGAGTTAAAACTCTTAATTCCTCTAACAAACCTTTTAACCATACAGCTTCCTTAGCAGCCTCTGTAGCAGCTATGTATTCAGCCTCTGTGGTAGATAAAGCTACCACATGTTGTAAGTGAGACTTCCAGCTTATACAGCTACCACACAGAGTAAACATGTAAGACGAAACAGATTTCCGGTTGTCTCTATCACCTGCAAAATCAAAATCCATAAAACCAAGTAACACCACACTAGATTTATTTCTTTTATAAATTAAACCCTCAAATTCTGTAGTATTTAGGTATCTGAGAAGCCATTTCATAGCTTCCCAGTGGCCTCTTCCAGGATTAGACATATATCTACTTAAAATACTAATGGAAAAGGCTAAATCTGGTCTGGTACATAACATAGAATACATAACAGAACCAACAGCATTAGAATAGGGCACATAAAGCATATCCTCTTTCTCAAATTCAGTAACAGGACATAAACTACAAAACAATTTAAAATGACCACCAAGAGGAACACTAACAGGTTTGAAATCTTCCACTAAAAATTTAGAAACAACCTTTTTTAAATATGAAGACTGAGAAAGTTTCATTGTACCATCAGGTCTGTTCCTCTCTATATTAATACCTAAAATTTTCTTAGCACATCCTAAATATTTCATTTCAAATTCAGATTTCAACAACATTTTAATATTTTAAATAACAGAAAAATTAGGTCCAGCTATTAACATGTCATCCACATATAGAAGTAAGTAAACAGTTTTGTTAGACATTAAATCTTTCAAATATAAACAAGTATCAAATTGACTTCTCACAAAACCAGATTTAACAATAAATGAGTCAAAACGTTTATACCACTATCTTGGAGACTGTTTCAAACCATATAGGGACTTTTTTAACAAACAGACAAGTTCAACATCTTTCTCCCTCACTTTAAAACCCTCTGGTTGTCTCATATAAATGATTTCATCTAGATCACCATGAAGAAAAGCAGTTTTAACATCCATTTGTTCTAATTCCCAATTAAATTGGGTAACCAAAGCTAAAACAGTTTTAATAGTAGTGTATTTAACTACAGGAGAGAAGATATCATTGTAGTCTATACCCTCAACCTGTGTAAAACCCTTGGCAACTAACCTGGCCTTAAACCTAACAGATTCATCAGTAGAAACTCCCTCCTTTACTTTGTAAATCCACTTACACTCTACAACCCTTTGACTAACAGAAGGTTTCACAAGCTCCCACGTTTTATTTGAATGAAGAGACTTCATCTCTTCATCCATGGCATTTTTCCAGGTTTTAGAGTGCTTAGATCTCATGGCCTCTACATAAGTTTTAGGCTCAAAATCTGAAAGTTCTAGATAAGAGATTAAGGCATAAGCAATACAATCAGCAAAGGCAAGTCTTTTATTAGGAATTATTTTCCTTTTGGCTCTATCTCTGGTTAATAGGTATCCAGGGTTTACAGTATCACTGGAAATAAGATTCTCATTTTCTAGACTTCCTTCGGGTTCACTCAGACCCCTTGAGACAGTGTGTTCATTTGACTTAGTTGTCTCAGGGTCTTCCTCAGTCTCCTCAGTGGGTTTACTCAGGTTATTCTCCACCTCTGAAAATAACTCAAGCTCCCTAGTATAGTTGCTGTCCTGACACTCTAAAACTGGTTCACCCTGACCTTTTAGTTTACAGGGCATACTACTCTCATCAAAGATAACATCCCTGCTAATTATAACCTTAAAACCCTGGTCCTCCCTTAACCAGAGTCTATAACCCTTAACCCCCTGAGGATAGCCTAAGAAAACACATTTCTGACTTCTAGGTTCAAATTTTCCTATAGTTTGGTGTGCATATGCTGCACAGCCAAATATTCTAAGTTTACTATAGTCTGGAACCTTACCAAACCATAGATGTTCAGGAGTCTTAAACTCAAGGGTAGAGGAGGGTGACAGGTTAACTAAGTAAGCAGCAGTCATTATGGTCTCACCCCAAAACAAAGAGGGGAGACCAGATGAGATTAGCATACATCTCACCTTATCTAGGAGGGTCCTATTCATTCTCTCAGCAACTCCATTTTGCTGAGGAGAATGTCTCACTGTTCTATGCCTAAGGATGCCTTTAGAAGTACAGAACTCATCAAACTTCCTATTACAAAACTCTAACCCGTTATCAGTCCTAAGAACCTTAACAGATTTTTCTAATTGGTTTTCTACTAAAGTTTTCCAATCTTTAAACTTGGCAAAAGCTTCATCCTTTGATCTTAAAAGGGATATCCAGACTTTTCTAGAAAAATCATCTACTATCGAAATGAAGTAGTACTTACCAGTTTGGGTTTGAATACGGGAAGGGCCCCACAAATCAGAGTGAACATAATCAAGAACAGACTTAGCTCTTTTCACATTAGAATTGAAACTCAGTCTATATTGTTTTCCTAACACACAGTTTTCACAGAACTCTAACTTACTAACTTTCATTTTATTTAAGTAATATAATCCTTTCTCACTCATATGACCTAATCTTTGATGCCACATAATTGTAAAATCAGCAGAGTTATTCACAGAAGCATTTAAACAGTCATTACAGGTATTTCCAAGTAGAATGTACAAACCATTTCTCTTAATTCCTTTCATGACAGTCAAAGCACCTTTAGATATTTTCATCATACCACTCTCAGTTTTACAATTATAGCCACATTCATCAAGCATGCCAATTGAAATTATGTTTCTTTTCAAATTAGGCACATGTCTAACATTAGAGAGGGATTTAACAAATCCATCATGCAGCTTAAGTTTAATGCTACCAGTACCAACAATATCACAAGAGACATTATTATCAAGCAAAACATTTCCAGCAGATATTTCAGAGTAATCATAAAATGCATTAATATCAGAGCACATATGGAAAGAACATCCAGAGTCCAAAACCCATTCAGAATCAGTCATCACAGAGGAGACCATTAATACTTCACACAAAGAATAATCAGAAGAAACATTAGATACTTCACCAGAAACAATTTTATTAATATTTGAAGACTGTATTTTATCATTTTCATCCTTTTTTTCTTTTAAAACAGTTTTTAATAACATGCCCTGGTTTCTTACAATAATAGCATAGCCTATTATTATTATTGCTATTGCTTCTATTATTCTGATTATCAAAGTTATTCCCTGATCTATTCTTAGAATTACTCCTAGAGTTAAACCTATTTTTTTTTATTAAAATTATTAATTTTAATAGCAGGTCTTCCTCTAACAAATAAGATTTCATTTTTAGTCTCATTTTTGAACTTCTGTTCCCTAGACTTTAAAGCATTGGAGACAGAATCTAAGGTTAAGGAATCTCTACCATACTTAATTATGTTTTTAACATCTTTAAAAGAATCAGGCAGAGAATTTATTAAAATAACATAATAATGCTCCTCAGAAAACTTTTCACCACAATCAGTCAAACTTAGCATTAAACGATTATAGATATCCAAATTAAATTCAAGGTCCTTAGTAGCATCCATTTTAAAACTAAAGAATTTTTCTAATAAACGAATACGATCAGGCAGAGACTTAGTAAGAAACAAAGATTCAAGTTTAGTCCAAAGTTCAGAAGTAGATTTTACCTCATTCACCTTTCGAAGCACACTATCAGACAAATGCAATATGATAGTACTAAAGGCAATTTCATTCATCTCTACCTTTTTTGTGTCATCGGTTCCTGAGATGTAGGAACCATCGATTGCTTTAGCAACCTTCATTTGGACCAAAACAGCCTTCATCTTTCTTCTCCACAAAATGAAATCTCCCTTACCATTGAAGACTTCCACTTCCACTTCCACTTTTGCAGACATATTATATATTTATATATCACAGTGAAAATAAACAACACAAACCCGAGAACAAGTATATGTTTAAGTCAAAACAAAATACTTACAAAAGATTTTGAAAAAGAAATTAAAACAGAGACAATATATTTGTTTTATATATATTTTCACCACACAGAGAACATAAAAATATATATAGGAAAGAAACAATTATATATTCAACACGAAGCAATAAAAGAAATCACAAAGACAGATGATCAACCTTAAACAAAAGATTGATCCAGAACCTCTCGTTCTCTAAAAGAAAACCAAGACCTCCAATCTATAAAGAAACTTCTTTAAAGAAACTCTTAAAATCCTAAGGGGACACAGTCACACAGACACTACAGAAAAAGGTTAAAGGCTCTACGAATATTTAAAGAAGATGTAAAACCATCAGTTTTCTACCAGATAGATGATGATCCAAAAAGTAGACTCAGAGAGACGAGGACAAAGCCAAGATTAACAACAAATAATGCACAGTAACAGAACAAAAGAATTTAAACCGTTAATCTTTATGGACCTACAGTGTTTTCACTACAGAGCCTTCTCAGATTAAAAGAAAAAATCCTTAAGTAACCGTAACATAAAAACAAGAACAAGAAATTTCAGAATCAACAAACGAAACAAGCTCTGATACCAAAATGTTAGAGAAAAAATATTACCAGAAATCTTTACGGAACGGTGTTGGACCGTTAATGAACAGAAAACAGTAAAGAAGACACAACAATTTAACGTGGTTCAACAGAGTAAACTCTGTCTACATCCACGGTGCTCCTGCCAAACAAACCGGAACCTATGCTATAATCTTAGAGAAATGCAGGAATAATACAAATCTATGAATGTTCTACACACAGTAGAACTACCTCACACCTCTCACACTTTATCACAACACAAAGAACAGATTTACACTCAGTATATCTCACACACAGTATTCACACAGAAGAAGAACAGTGAAGATGAAGATGAACAGGTAATACAACACACGCAGAGCACCTCTCTCTAACTTTTCACTAGAAACCCTAGAAAGATTGACAACTGAACCGTCTCAACAGTATAAGGTAAGTATATACAAAACAGTGAACGGCGCATCCAACATCTAAGAAGAAGCCACATGTCATAATCGTAGCCTTAAAGAAAACTCAATCGGTTCCAAGAGAAACGCACCGTTTCATTAACCCTTATCATAGAATACAAATTAACTCATCATTAATAATAACAATAAAAGTTAATTAATAATAATAACAATTAAACAAACAGTAAATAAAATAATATCAGAATTAAATATCTAACAATGATGAGTCTCTATGACAGTTTTTGACTGTTTGCATTTTTTTTTCACTCTTTTAAACATATAAGAGTATAAAATATATATGGCTACATATATTAAATTTAAAAGTAAAATAGCCATCTAATATAAAAAATCTACTTTTTTATTTTTATTTTTACTCATAAGAGTTATATGAAGATGATAGAAAATATGGGAATCTTATATAATTATTATTATGTAATTGACAATCAGTATTTATGATACCATAACACCAGTAACATATAAAAGTTTTTCCCCAGCTTATTTTAATGGGAATTTTGAATAAAAATAAAAGAAAGAAAATGATGGGGAGCGGGGAAGTTGCGAAGTTGAAGTAGTTACGCGGACTTGTGATTATAAATGGATGGCGTCAGTTTGAGCCTGCCCCGCTGAAATTTCTGTGTTTGCGAGTCTGTGGGTCGCTTCCAAACGCAAATATCTCTCTGTCTGTCTCTCTGTCCGTCAGTTGCTTTTGCTTGCTTCTCCACATCTACAACCGCTATTCTTCCTTTCTTTTCTTCTTTCTTCTTCTTCTGTTAGCCCAAAAGCATTTCATTTTCAATCTTATTCTATTTTTGAGAAAAAAATTTGGAAAGCCAGCTCATGACATTGATGATTTCAAAGCTTCCCTGGTTAATTTTTTTGAGTATTCCAAAAACAAAAACCTTTTCTTTTCCTTTTTGTTTTTTGGTTATGAAAGTTGCTGCTTTCTGTTTCCTCCGTATGAATGAATGATGATTCATGCAATAAATTAAGCTCAGCCTAAACTTATTGCTTTCCCATTTCCCTCTCGTTCTCCTTCACTTTCTCTTCCAAATTCCTTGTTAATTATATATATTGTGTTTCTTTCACACATATTTTAATTGATAAACAATCATGTCCTCCTCCTCCTCCGTCATAGCACGTACAGGTCGCCATCGTCAACGCTATGAGAACAATCTTCGGCTTGTTTCTGGGTGAGCCTAAATTAAACCCATCTCCTACTTCGTGCTTCTCTGCTGCTCAGCTAAACATTATTTATTTTCTTTTACTTATTACTCAATATTTTCATTTGCCTTACTTAAAGTCTGAGCCTTATCATCATTGACTTCCATGAAGCTCCCCTCTAACTCTCTCTCTCTATTTTGTCCTGTTTCTGATGTACAATTTGTTTATGGAAATTGTTAATTATTATTATTGTCATGTTCATCCTCGTTTACATCACCGCCCCTGTGTCTTGACATTTCTTCCATTGGAAACGACAAATTTGTTGTGGGTTTTTTATTTTATTATTGTATCAAGTTTCTTCTGTGTCATTATTTATGTCTATTGCTGGCGGTGGACAATGACTGCTTTTACCTTTTTTCTGCCAAGTGCTCCAATTTTCTACTCTTTCACTGGTCATTATTTAACTTTTCTAAATCTTTCTCTTATGGCTATCCAAAATCTTTTTTTTTTTTTTTCAAAATCCACTTCAAGAACTCCAAATTAATTGATAACTGTTGTGTTCCTAAATTTACAGAGACTAATCAAACAAATAGAATAATCCAAGTTAACAGAATTCTATTAAAAAGAAACAAGAGATTCTTGCTTCAATGTTATAGTGATGAGAGGAAATCAACAGGAATTCTCTACAACTACTTCATAAACCCAAACAAAAAAGGATGAGAGAAAAATGGCGTTTCCTTTCTTGATATGATATAGAATGATTACAAAATTTTCAGAGTCGGATGCATAGTCTCCTTGAGAAAATACCATAATCAAGTTTCTGCAAATTTACATGCACTTAGTTTATGCATAGGCTAGCTACAAATTATTTTCAGTGCCCTGAAATTGAATTCTTTTGGCCAGTTGCTAACTCAGATTGTTCTTGCAACAGATGTATTCCTTACCGGCTGAGAGAAGACAAAGAAGATTGCAGCAGTAATATAGAAAACAGAATACAAGTTCTTATGGTTTCTTCACCAAGCCGCAATGATCTAGTGTTTCCAAAAGTATATATTTTTCTTTCGTCCCATATTTCTGATGCCGAGAAATGGGTAGGTCTCTAACTTTGCATTTGTTTTCTTGACAGGGTGGTTGGGAAGATGATGAGAATGTTTTAGAAGCTGCTTGCCGTGAAGCTCTAGAGGAAGCAGGGGTGAAAGGAATTCTCAAAGTAGGTTCCTAACCTACTTGGTAAATCTAAGTA
The DNA here is from genome assembly GCA_003254975.1 of Ochetophila trinervis. Classification (NCBI taxonomy): domain Eukaryota; kingdom Viridiplantae; phylum Streptophyta; class Magnoliopsida; order Rosales; family Rhamnaceae; genus Ochetophila; species Ochetophila trinervis. The sequence continues at coordinate 13,975 of QANX01004748.1, forward strand.
ATAGCTCTTCATGATGTGTATATGTTTGTGGATTTTACATATTTTCCAATCCCCCATCATGTATGGAAGCAACCTTTTATGGTGCTTCCCACAATCGCACTGACAACTTTGAACCCAAACTAACTGCAATAGAGCATGATATCCACAGTTAAAGCAGTAATAATAATCTATGAGTAAAATTTATCCGTACCTGATTTGAATTTTACACATTCTATCCCGTATCTAAAGTCCGAAAACAGATAGGACAACAAAACTTAAGTACTTTTAGGTTCCAGAATTGAAATTCTACTCTCAGCATGATGAACTGTTTTTTGCTGCTCTTATGACTGCTGTCATTCATTTGAGCAACCCACTGAGACTTGGAGAGTGGTTAATACCATTTATAGTGCAAATTACAATTGGCTGCTTCCTCTTGATTTCATTTCTAGTGCGTTTGTACTGTATTAGTTCATTTTTATGTTATTGGAAAGTTTCAGAGTGTGAGTGTTCTTGCTCTGTATTATGCTTGAGTTCATTTTGTTTTTGTTACTGATGATTAGAGAGAGAAAAAGATAGTCGACAGTCGACACCACAAATACCAATTGATCTGTCTGGTAGCTGGAAGTTAGATTGTTCATTGATACGGTTGATCCTGTTTTTTCTTAATTTAGCATGCTATTTTATGGTTTTGATGAGGGCACCTGTTAATATTTCCTATTACTATTGTTATCATCTAACACTTTCTATACCCTGCAGAAAACTCCTCTAGGAATTTGGGAGTTCAGAAGCAAAAGCAGACAAGACATTTGCAGCCAGGATGGTGGCTGCAAAGGCTATATGTTTGCATTAGAGGTGACTGAAGAGCTCGAGACCTGGCCAGAGCAAGGAAACCGTGACAGAAAATGGGTCAGTATGCACAACTCGATTCATAGGGAAAATGTTTGAAAAAATAAAAATAAAAAAATAAATAGAAGTTTCAGAATTGCTGGCCTGTAGGAGATGGGATTGAGATATAATGTATATGTTTGACCTGTACAGGTAAACACGAAAGAGGCATTTAGACTGTGCCGGTATGAATGGATGCGCGAGGCACTGGAGAGGTTTTTGAGAGTGATTGCAGAAGATAGAGAGGATGAGATGAGAGAAGAGGTAGAGATAGTGGAGAATTCGGCATTGCCATTGCCGTTGCAGTTGCCAGTTTCAGATGTTGTAGTGGGTGATTGTCAAATGATATCCTCAAACTGCTTTGTAAATTCTGCTAGTAGTCACCACGTTATTAGTTCATTCCCATGGCATTGTGCCTCTCAAGAGGTTCCCACTGACATGAGTTATTAAGCAAGCACTTTGGACTTGATTTGGACTTTGTGGGTGTGGTAGATTGGCAAGTCAAAAGCAAAGCCATCTAAATCATAGACTCTCTGCTAGCGGTTAGCCCTTGTAATGTTACATGTGTTAGGGAAGCCACTTCCATTTCGATTTCACTATCTCATTATCTCTCTTCAATGTGTATATATATGTTTTTAAGGGATGCTCTTTTGCTTGGTCTTCCACCATCTACTTCTTACTTGAAATTACATCATTCCAAATTAAAATGATCCTACTGAGGTAATAAGTTCATTCATATTCTTATTCCTCCACAACAAGGCATTTTGGAACAATTTGGTAATTGCCATAACTTATAACAAAATTGATGTTGATCTTGGACTGTTAGTTGTGGTGGAGAAACAATCAATTTTAATTAGTGGCTCCCATGTCGTATGGGAGTATATGAATCAGTAAAGCTCAGAATATGAATTTTCACAACAAAAAAGGCTCATAATAGAACGGTGTGTTAATGTAATATATGTTTTTATTTTATGTTAATATCATATGGATATTATGACGTCATGCACTCCGTACTTTATTTGCATACATTTTCTTTATGGTGAAAAAAAATAAAAAGAGGCGTTTCAGGTCCAAACAAAAGTTTAGAAAACGAAATACGTGTAAATGGTAGAAGAAAGAGAGAAAAAAAACCAACCAGATGTATTGATTAGTTTTGATGGTGCCGTAGATCAGATCAGATCAGATCTCAGACAGACAAGATTCAAAAATACGTCCAGTACAACACAGCACTGGTTGCTTGCTTACTATTCTTATCAATCCTCCCCTGTCTGTCTCTCTGTCTGCAACTTGCAATCTCTGCTCTGGAACCCAAAACCACCCACTTTCATTTTTGTTGTTCTTTTTTGTTCGTTGGTTTAAATTTTCATACGATGAAGTTTTTGAGTTTGAGGGACGAGATCATGTAGCTCTATGATTGCTGCATTCAATTTTAATCATAAATTCAATTGAAGCTTCCAATGGGTTCGACCCAATCTGTGCAAGTGGCCCAAGACAGCGAAGAAGAAGAAGAAGAAGAGGAAGATGAAGATGAAGAAGGGGATGAAAATGGCGAACCCGATAGGAGGAGGGAAGCCGGAAACCATCTGGTGAAGAAGGTTCTAGAGCAGGAGCCGGAGATGTTACCGTGCTACGCTTCCACATCGCCGCTCTCTCCTCAGCTCTCCTCGCTGGGCACGCCGCGTCTGGGGCAGTCGATCAAGGTGTGGGACCCTTACAACGTTCTGGGCCCACCTCCGCCTCTGCCTCCACCTCCGCCTCCGCCTCCTGGGATGGTTGAATCGGAGGTGTTTCTGATCAGCCATGGGGAGTGTCAGTTGAATCTGAGGCCCGATTTGGTCGGCGGGAGGTGCCCAGAGGCCACATTGACTCCCAATGGGAAGCGCCAAGCCAGGGCCTTGGCCGTCTTCTTGATCTCTCAGGGCGTCCGTTTCAATGTCGTTTACTCCTCGCCCTTGGATCGCACTCTGTCCATGGCGCTTTCAGTCTGTCAGGTATCATCATCTGCTCTTTTCTCTGCTTTGGAAGGAACTTGGTTGAGCTTTTCTTTTCTTTTCTTTTCATCACTGACTCACCTCTCTTACATTGCATTTCTTCAGAAACCATTTTCCACGATGTATATTAATTTTTTAACTTCTCTATGGAGTTTAAAGTCATACCTTGTTTTGTGCTTCAACCATGCTTAACTTAATGGTAGAATAAATAGAAAAATCGTTTACTTATCGCAAGTTGTTGGATTCAAATATTTGTTATTTGTTTGTGGAATGAAATTATACTTGCATAATAATATAGGCTAGGTTACAGAATTGGGAAAATTTCCCACGTCTACTTGTTTTTAACATGGCATACATAACATTAACATGGGACAGCACCTGACTTCTTACACATCTCTCGAAACCTCTGTGTGCATAAATTCTCAGGTAAATCCAAATAGTTGGAGCTAGCAGCATTTTGCTTAGTTAATGTTTTGTCAGAGTGTTTCAACCACAAAAGAATTTACGATATCAAAATATCATTATGGCTTGCTAGTGTTTTGTTTGCTTCTCCTTCTTAGCCTTCTTTGTCAATTAGATTTTTATTTTGTAAATTTTTGCATTTAAAATAAGCTTGATATGTTGCTTTGGGATTATTATTTAATGAGATCTTTATTTGGACGCCAAAGTTGCAGTTTTGGACATTTTGTCATGTTTTTATGATTTGCGGGTTTAAGTATGTGGTTCTATGTGTCTCAATTCAGATGTTTTGGCAAAGATCTTATATTTATGCAGCACACACCTCATACATCTAATTGTGCACCTGCAACATGTATATGTACCTTAGACCATTCAATAAACCATTATAGGTTTTACCTTTTGTTTTGCTTCTAGTTGTAACATGTGCTTCACATAATTATAATAGTGAGACGGACAGCAGCCAATTTTTCAAGGTATTTTGAGGCAGTGGTATTTAAAATCTTCTTCTTGTATTTTTACTTAAATTTGCAAAATTGTACAGGAGATGAACTTTGCAAAGGAACATATTCAAACATCAGATGCACTTGTGGAGATGAGCCAGGGACTCTGGGAGGGCTGCCTCCAGTCAGAAATTTACAGTGCTGAAATTTTGAGCTTCATTGATAGCGTTCAGCCTGATTTTTCAGCACCATCAGGGGAGTCACTTAGGCAAGTTGAATTCCGAATGGTTGATTTTCTAAATGGTACTGTCCTGGGACTGCCTGAGAAGTTAAGATCAGATTTCTCCTTGCATCATAATGAGAATCAAGGATATTCGCACCATAATCCTCATGCACTAACCAATTCAGTTCATGATCGAGATGGCTCTCTCCAATCGCATTGGGATCTGCCTCAGAAGCAGCAGCAGGGTCTTCCAAGGAAAAAATCAGGCAAGAGTAGGTTACGATTTGTGACAACCACCGGAGATCATGAGGCAGATGATGAAGTTTCCCCTCGGGAAACAAGTCACCAAAGCTCTTTGCATGATATAAGTGGCAGGAACTCCTCTTATGTCTCATCTTGCATTGGCATTTTCAGTCATGCAGTACCAATCAAGTGTCTGCTTACAGGCCTCCTTGAGTGCAGCCCAGTAATGTCCCAAAAGCTCTGCATAGACGACTCTTCAGTGACAGTGTTGCAGCATTCTTGGAAAACAGGATGGCAGATAAAAAGGCTGAATGACACCGCACACCTCAGGCTTCTCTAGTTTGGAAGTGAGGAGTTAATTATTGACAAAGGTGGGCGGCCTGGCATTGCCCTGATTTATGGAACTGACCTTTTGCTTTGCAGCTTACAATTTTGCATGAAGTAGCAGTAGCCTCTGCAGCTTGTTGTAAATTTTTGTTATATTTAATTTCCAGATTTATCTTTGTATTGGGGTGATTCTTTTGATTTGTAGCATCATACAGGAGTTATTATTGTAGTGAAAAAGCATATGTATAACTGTTATGGAAGGAAAAATAAGTTCGAAATTTTGAGAATTTTGCTGGCTTGGTTGAATGGTGTACAAGCTGGATGGCACTTTGATCTGAAACGATACTGTAAAGTGCAAATGTAAAGGTATCACTGTTCTTATTCTCAAGGATGTTCACTTTTTTCCATTTTGCTGATAGCATTTGCACAGAAGAGATTAAAGAGCATAAATCATGCTTCTGTGATTGTCAGGTGATTACGAGTTTGCAACTTTTGTGTGATCATTTCCTCCTAGCAGATCCTTGCTGCTGCCTGTTGCTCTTAGAAAAATTCTTCATTTCCATGCCCAGCTTTTGTTAAAATTTCTGTTTTCCATGGTTTGGTAAAAACATAATTAAGTCTATTAAAACTTTTTTAAACTATAACTAAAATGCCAAAAAATTTATCACTTTATATTTGATAAGAATAATAATCAGAAATGGATATCTCAATCCAGAATAACAACGATAACGTTCTAAATTTTTAAAGCTTTTTTTTATAGTCATTCCTTGTGATTAAGAATGTAAGTTACTCGTTAGAGTAATCATATTTAGCGTAACCCTCGAACCAAATTACAGCCTGGCCTTTGCGGTATTCAAGAAACTTTCTTTCTCTTTCTGAAACATTAGTAGTGGAATGGAACCAAAAACAAAGACTGCGGCTTCCTCAGAAGAAGAATGTCTCTGTCTGAGACGTCTATGGTGATTGATGGTCTTCATTTCCAGCGAGGTTCAGAGACTTATTCAAGCATGCTTTATCTGCGAAAGCTCGAAGGGAAAGTTATTAAAAATCTTTCGTCGTCTGTAAGCTGCTGGATAACGAAGAAGGCAAAGTAGTAGAGCAGGGTTTACACTGTGCAAACAGATACTGAAGGTTCTTTTGTGTCACTGTTTTCTTCGTGCTTTGGTGGTAATATCTTTCATGAGCTTCTTACGTATTAACTCTTGGAATTGAAGTTTATCTCGAAATGGGTTGCGATTCTATGTGAGTTTGGTTTACACTCAATTTTGAGATGGGTGTTTTAAACAAATGATGATCGACATGCTAAACAAAATAAATTTGACCAACTTTTTAAAACATCTATAAATGGTTAATGAAGCGCAAGGAAGAATGATAGCGGGCAACTTTTGGTCACAGCCAACAAACTTTTAAACTTTTCTTCATTGGGGGCATGTAAACATTTGCTTTAGAATTATAGATTCAAAGTGTAACTGGGGAACTTGTTGTTTCGTGATGTTCTTTTCAGTGCTTGTTTAAGTCAGTACAATGAATCAATTTGTTTAATTAATTACAATCAAGGGTATTCCAGTGGATAAAGTAGCAATCTAGATATAATTAAATTTGGATGTTTTAACCTTCTAAAATGAACCCATGGAGTTGGTTCCCAAATTCTGCTTGCTCTCCATCAAAATTTCCAAGAAATTCTTGATGCACCAGTATGCAATTTCAACCAATTCCAATCCAAACCTCACCACCTGGTTCAACAATACGTGGACAAAACTAATGTCTCCTCCTGGAACTGAGTCATTGCTCACTTGGCTAGGAGTGGTGACTCCCTTGAAGCTCTTCGAGCATTTTTATCCCATTATAGATATTCTTACATACATACATATATTTGTGTGTGTGTATGTATACTATGTTAATTTATCTAAGCTTGTGTAAATTAGTCTTTTCCTTAAAGCCAAAATAATAATAAAATAAAATCTTTTTAAGCCCATTATGTAGCAGACTTAAGAAAAATATATATATTATAAAAAACAGGATAAGGACATATTTTTTTGGATAAAATATGACAGCTGGTTTGGTTCTATAATTGTATGAAAATGACAAGTAATTTTCTCTTCCATTCACTATCAAAATTTCTTCTTTTTTTACTTATTAGTTATTAAGAAATTTTGTTTAACAATGGAAAATTTTCTACTCTGGACTGGGCTGCCCAAATTATCTTTTATTAATTACTACATTTTTTTTCTTAAAAAAAAAAAATTCCTTCAACACCTTTTCCCACACATAATGCATCTCAAAAATATATAATGTATTCATTTCTAACTAAAAAAATCGTTAATTATTACCAAAAACGAAAACGAAAAAGAAGTTTGTTACTTTGTTTATAATTTGAAAATAGTTTTTTAAAACTTTTAGAAAATATATTTAATAATTTGAAAAAGAAGTTTTTTTTAAACTTCTTTTTTTCACTGATTGATTACCTTTGCAAAATTACCTTTCCTCTTTCAGAATCGAAATTACCCCAAAATTGCCCTAACTCTCCAGGTCTCCTCTGAATCTGATATCTTCTCGAGGAGTTCGACTCCGCCCTCACCCATTCAGAATTCTTCAGAGATCAAAGTTCTCATCTCTTCAGATGTCAGTTTGGTTTGGTTCCAGAGTTCTCTCTTTCTTCTCGACTCTCTTCGCTTTGTAGCTTTCGCTCTCTCAGTCACCGTCGACTCCGATCACCGTCGTCTCAGTCACCTGTCAGTACTCTTTTCTCTCTTACTGTTTGCCTTGTCTTACAATTTTATTCGGCTAATACAGTACCTCTGATTTTCATTTGCTACTAATTTTGCTTTGGGGTACAGATAATATGATCTATTTTTATGGACTTTTCATATAGGGTTTTTGATTTGGCGTGAGTTGCTGGGTTTTTCTTTTCCGTTTTATTTTCTCTTGTTGATAATGGTCTCTATTTTTTTTTTCTCTGGCTCATGATGGGTCTCTAAAAGCGTGAATTTGGTTGCTTAGATCCATTGGCTTTGGTTGGTTCCCAGTTTTCTTTTGTTTTCTATATTCCTTGGGTTTTGTTTTCAATTATCCCCTAGCTGCCTAAACATTATATATTGTGTTTTCAATACAGATTGGCTGAATGAACTATAGATAATATTCTAAGAAAAGCCATCTGGATTTTTGGCTTTCAATTGAAAACAGTGTGTTTCAAAATTGTTTGAGGCGTATCTCGAGCCGAATCTATAGCCTCGGCACCCCCTGCTGAGGCTTAAGCCTTTGCAAAGAAAGTAGGGAGCCTCAATAGTGGTAAGGATATTCCACTCTCTCTAGTTCCACTATTAGGACTTTAATTTGGACATGGAAATTTTTTTACTTGCTTAACAGGAAATGAAAAGAATGGCTAGCTGCTTATATGTTAAGTGGAAGATCTTATAACGATCCTTGGAAACTGTTATTTTTCCTAATATACAATGCTTTAAACAACTTTCTTTCTTCACCTTTGCAAAACATATATATGCACTCCCACATAGTATCATATAAATTTTATGTTACATCTTTGATGTAATTTGTCAAATGGGGATTTGATAGGATCATGGAATAATTTCTTTTGGATGTAAGAATGATGAATCATCCCTATTTACGCCCTTTTTGCATGATACCTGCTGCTACTTATGAGTAGTAAATGGAAAGAAATGAAAGTTTTAAAAGGCCAAAGCTCTTCAATTAAAAGAATCCAAACACTTTTAATTCTGAGACATTAGTTGTTTCTAAATAGTTTTGCCAGAAATTTTTTTATAAATCTGCAACACGTCATTTATTATTTGAAATTAAAGTTTTGTTTTAGGCTAGTGTTCGGAAAACAAGGACAAAAAAAAAACCTTCATCGGCTCTCTCTACCTTCCCTACACAGCTCTCCAGATGCCCTTCTTCCCAAGAAACTCAGCATCGGTTGAATTTCGGATTTGCTGGTTTAAAATTTTGCCCTTCTTCTAGTATTTTAGCTAAGCTTCATGATGCCCCTTTATTTATCCTGTTCCATTTCTATCACTTCACCATCAGACTGTGCCCCTCTGGACATTTCTCATAGTCTGAGTTCTCACCCTTGTACTCTGTCCCAAAAACTCTCTCTCTCTCTTCTAACCAATTGCATTGCAAAATAAATAAATAAATAACCGTGCTCGTGTCTTGGTCCTTCAGGACTGAGAACTCTGTGGCATCTGATAGAGTCTGAATGCTCTCATCTTATGTTTTTTGAAATAAATGTGATATTGGTTTGCTATTCTTTACCTTTCAGAAATGAAGATTCAAGTGAGGCCTATGGTTTATACTAGGCTTGTTCACTGCTTATTTTCTTCGATTCTGTTTGTTGTTTTTGGCTTCTCTTTTTTGGTTTCTAAATGGTTTTCTTTGACATTCAAATTTCAATAATCACTTATGGAATACTTTTCTTTGTAACTAAGATTTATGACAAATCAAAACATGATAACCAAGAAATTTTGTGTCGTTTTTTTTCTGTTATTTTTAGTGGAGATAATATGGCTGAGCGACCAGCACATGATCAGCAACATCAACCAGATGTGCCCCTTCAGACCCCAACAGCTCCAAGGGGTGACATGCTGGTGTGCCTGTTGGCTTTAGAGGCTGCTTTGCTTCCCTGCTTGCCTGCAAGAGAACTCCAAGCGATAGACCGTTCTCCTCACCCTTCTCACCAGAGTAAGTAAGTATACTCCTGTTATTGTGGTCTTTTACTGTACATTTGATCTGCATCAACGCTGCCCTGGACTGATTGTTATGCTAGTTTATATTGTTCATTGCCTTTAGTTCTTTAAATGCTTTCTTTTCTTTCTCGCTTCTCACTTCTCAAGTAGTATCCTTTTCCCATTAAACCACGTCAGCTTATTTTGTTAATATGTATATGAACAGTTTAATTTGATCACCAACACCGTATAATTGGAACACTTGATGCAAAATTTCAATATGATGAAATAATTAAGATTGAGTTTTCAAATAATGTTTTATTCGCCGAGGCAAATTTCCTAGGCCTATCTTACTTGGACTCTTGAGTTTATCTTATGATGTCTACTACTGACAATTGGACTTGGATAAGGGTATTGCTATTGGACACTCCAAGTACATGAAAGAACTTTGGAAAATGATCCAATCTGACACTTGGACATGTTCCCATACCCAACACCAGACGTTTATGAGGAACATTGCCTTAGGCCAAATGCTTAAGGGAGATTTGGGAATGGACATATAAAGAGATAAAGTGGAAAATATGATTAAATAATTTTTCTAAAGATGAGTTGATGTTACTAGGTAAATTTTAGTACTGATGTATTTGTTGTTAGTATCTCTTTGAAAGGAATATAACTAGAGAAATGTTAAGTCTTCTAAAGGTTCTTTGGTTATCTTGAAGCCAAGTAGCTGAACTGAACATAATATAAATATAATGAATCAAATAAAATCTTTACCTTAGACATTATATCAAATTCAGATGGACCTGTGCTACAAAAGCAATGTTATAGAGCTTATTAAATTAGGAGATATTGTATAAATATTGGATATTGAACTGTCAAAAAAGAGTTTATAAAATATGGAGCCTTTTTCTATATTGTAAGTATAAGGGACTGAATAGGCTAGGGTGTTATTGAATTGGGAATGGCTTAGTTTCAGCTTTATTGTAAAGATTGGCTATAATGGCATCAGTATATTTTGCCTTAGTACACCTTAAAGAATGCATGGATTATATATATATAAGATTTTTCTCTCATCCTAGATTTGTGACAAATAGTAGCTATTAGTGACAAATCCTGCACAATCACGGACCATAAGTCCTATATGGCTAGTGGTCCATTTGCAGTATTCGGGTAATAGGATTTGTATTATTATTTTTTATTTGAGTTGGATTGTCAAAGTATATGGTATTTTTACTCTTATATTGGGACAATGACCTAACTTGGAATAACTGCTAGTGATTAGGTCAGGTCTCATATATTATATTATTGTAGTTGTTCTTTTGTTTTTCCTTTTTTTTGGACCAACTCTTTTTAATTTTTTTTTAATTTTTTTTTTATGTGTGGTAAATTGCAACTGACACATCTTAGTATTTGCATGTGGTTTTTCTGGAAATGCTGTGTTAATTGAGTACTTAAATGTTGTTTTATTGTTTACCACTTCAGTTGATGTGGAGAGGCATGCCAGAGATTTTATGGAGGCTGCTAAGAAGCTACAACTGTACTTTATCAGTCTCCAACGTGAAGATCAACCAACTAAGGCTGAAATACTCGGAAAGGTAATAAATAAATTCATGCATTTGTAGCTTGATTAAGTAATTTTATTTTAAAAAGTAGCGGTTTATAGGAGATCGCTTTGATGGAAGAAGAGTTGAAGATAAAGACTGAGATCATCAATAAGCAAGAGAAACTTATCCAAGGGTGGAGAAAGGAGTTAAAAGACCAACTAGACAAGCACCATACTGAGTTGGAGGGGGTGTAGTTAGTGAGCAATAGGAATGATCTTAATCAAACTATATGTTTCAGTAACAGATTTCTTGGCCAATCAGATATTACCGTTGCCTTCTCTTTCTCTGGAGGTTTTTTGGATACCCTCTTGTTGACTATTTTCTTCTTCGTCTGCAAACCCTTCATGTGTTGACACGGATAAAATCAGATATACCTTGCTACTTGATCTTGCTTTGATACTTAGGAGCTAGATTTTGAGTCCGCTAAGAAGCTTGAACTAGTTATTAGTAGCGTTAGGAAGTAAAATAATTTTGTTGTATTCTTTTGTTTGTATTTTTGGATTTCATTTTTACTATCTGGTTTTAAGGTCTGATTTTTCTGAGAGAAATCAAACAAGAACAATGGTTTGTAATCTAGAGAGTTGAACAATCTTTTTTTATGTTAGTATTTTGATCTAACTTGCAACTTTGTAAGGTTTAGGGTGAACCATTAAAATCCTATTCCAGTCAGTGGATTTAGGCTTGATTTGGTAAAACCATTTTAAATGATGTTTGATTCACGTCTATAAATTTCTGTATTTGATATTTTGGGTGAATGAATTATTGATTAATCACTTTTAGTATACATTGGTTTATTGATTAAAAGGTTGCAATCTCTTTGGAAAAAGAAACCTTGTGCTGTAATGAGATAAAAGCATGCATGGTCCATCTACCAAGGACATTAAAATTTGAAAATCTAGTATATGTAAGGTCTTTGCTATAAAATCTATTTTTTTTTGTTGGTAATAGCTATAAAATCTAATTGTTAGGAAGTTAATGAAGTTCAATATTTTTTTTTTCTGTTTTTTTAATTAAATATTTTTAAAATGCTATAAATTTTAAAATTTATTAAAAAATAAAAAATAACTAGAAGATATAATTAAAAAACTGTAACATATTTTACTGTTATGTTTTATAATATATATATATATATATAT